>VWZS01010492.1:22582-35556 GCA_013397075.1 Rhabdornis inornatus | reverse complement strand
TTTTTTTTTTTTTTTCTTTCCCATTCTTTTTTTTTTTTCTTTTTCTCCTTGATTTCCATGAAGAATGTGTCTGTTTGCACTACTTAGCTGTTATTTACAGCAGCATAGTACTTTGCCAAAACACTACAAAGGGCTAATGTTGGTTTTTAAATTTATTTTTGTTTGTTTAGGAGGGTTTGGTTGGTGTGCTTAAGTTTTTTTGTTTGTTTGTTTGATTGATTGATTGATTGATTTGTTTGGGGTTTTTTTTGTTATAGTGTAGGATTTTAAGACCTTTACCATAGAGGATAATCTTAGAGTGAAGACAAGCAAAGATGGGCAATAGTCACCCTCTCCCAGATAATTGCTATAACAGTTAAAACTAGCTCAGACTCAGACATGCCAGACAAGTCCTGAGGGCCTTCTTTGTCAGGTCAATAACATGACTGCAGTAGTAATAACAACATCATATTTCCTAGCCCCCCAAAGTAGGAAAAAAAAAGACTTCTGTATACTTTGGGGGCAAGAGTTCAAACCACAATGCTGAAAAGTAGGTTTCCTGTTGGCTCCAGGGAAAAAAGAAAGATATAAAAATATTTTTGCTTTTATTATTTCTGTTTGCTCTTTCCTCAGTGTCTATAATGTAAAATGAATATGAAAATTTCATGTGAAAATACAGCTCAAACTCTCTGATCTTAAATGCAGGGAAATCAATAGCTAATTTTTCATTTACATTCAAATATTTTAAATAAAGAGTTGCACTAACAACAAATAAGACTCCAACATTGTTGGGGAGATTAACTATAAATCCAAAAATAAGATTGTATTTTGAAACCTCAGAATGATGAGCCTATGTGAATTAATAAGATGTGTGTGAGTGTATACTTTCTTTCTGTTCATAATTAATTTTAAACTTTCTTGCTTCTAAACTCCTTTTCCATTTCCAGGACATCTGCTGCCTAAAAAACACAGCATAACAGCTCCAGACTTTCTCATTTTGTAATTAAAGAAAGCCTGGATTTTTAGGTCTTGCTGTGAAGATCACAGTATGTGTATTTATGAGCCTGGCATATCCCTCTCACTTACTAGCCTGGCTGCAATTTTTTATCTTCTCATAAACTCAGAGCTGATAATTCACAGAGTGTTTGTGATGCTGTGAAGGGACCTAGTTCCCTAAAAAGCTGACCTTGGAATCACTTTTGAGGGACAGGATCTAAGACAGAGGGAAGAGAGATTGTGAATCTCAACAAGACACAGCACATGGATTATCCAAACAATCCACATTGCATGTAAAGTACAGACACCTATGACATCTAAGTCAGATTTCCTTTATGGCCAATAGGGAGAGTTATACTTTTTATACCAATTTAAGATACTATAGATACCATCTTGTATGTATTATACTAACTTACATCTAAAGCAGATTGCAAGAATAATGACTGAAAATTTTGTTTCTCTTCCTTGAATGTTAAGGTCACCTAAAGTTGTTGACTGAGAGATAGATGTTTTTTCTATAGACCTTCAGATTCCTGCTAGACTCTGGTATGACCAATCATCCCTGCATCCCTATTTCGTGCAAGTATGGTGTTGCCAAATTATTTGAGTGACACAAACTGCATTACATGATAGTCTCCCAGATGTTTCAGTGAACATAGCATGTTTTCTGGACAGTTTAACCCAGTTTCCTATTCCTCATTCCATTTTCTTTTTTGTAAAAGATAAAATTACTTTTTACCTGTAAAACTAGAAGAAAAATTCAAATTAATTTAGATATTTTCATTTCTTGTCAATTACTCAAAAACTTAAAAGCGATTAATGTTTTTCCTTCCACACCCTCTTTTAAATGTTCCTCTCGATTTAAAAAAAAAGGCAAAAAACAACCCAAAATGTAATTTATGTCAATTCCCCCCACTAGAACATAATGACTAAGAACATGTAGTACAAAAAAAAAAAAAAATAAAAGTAGTTTGAATTACATTTTTTTTAAAGTTTTTCCATCTTTATGTAATCAGAATCTAAGAGGAACTTTAGAAAGCAAATTTAATGATATTGTTTATGGGATCATATTAAGAATTGATAGTGTTTGCCATTAACATTCAAAGCTACGTTTGATTTAGTTTGTCAAAACAATGACAACAGTGACAGAATCTTCAATTATCTTTCACAAAACTTTTTAAGTACCCTCTGGAGATTTTCAAATACATTTAGAAACAAAAGCAAGGTAGGATTTACCAAGAACCATTAATGTTAATTTCCTAAGTGAAATTTCTCCACTACTGTCAGTTGCACCATGTAGATAAGTGTTCCAGCTTTATAGATGGTGATCATGTTTACCCAGTAGGTATGGGAAATAAGGTAGTCTGTATGGTTATCTGTATGTGATCTGCTGCACTCTAGTAATGATCTCCAAGATGTTAATTCCTAGGAAACCTTTCCAGAAAAGTCCCATTCAGTGTCGTAAAGTACCACATTCAAAAGTAGGAACAATTCCTTATAATTAACCCCAAATAAAGTTTCTTCAGCAGTACTGTTTTTAAGTCATTACATAACAGCAACAAAAGGTGCCCTGCTCCCCCCCTATGCTGACCAAAAAAAAAAAAATTTCCTGTAGGAAAAGAATATATTAGCAATAAGTTATTTTGAAGCGGGTAAGCATCTGAATTTGCAAGAACTAATATTTTTTTGGTAGATCAAGCCCAAATAATTCCAAATGTATTTAAATCAGGTTAAAATCCCCACCAGTTTCTTCTTTTCCTTATAGGGGTAGCTTTTCCTCAGGTCTTTTGTTTTGATTTGGTTTGGTATTTTTTGGTTTTTTTTTTGTTTTTGTTTTGTTTTGGTTTTTTTGTTTGTTTTCTGTTTGTTTTTTGGTTGTTTTGTTTTGTTTTGTTTTAGGTTTTTTTTTGGGGGGGGGGGTTGTTTCTTTGTTTTGTTTTTTTAAATAAGTTTAGTTTTATTAAAGGCTGCTCATGATTAGCAGTATGTAACACTCATCCAATTGGCACCATCATTGCAGGCTTAATCATTTTTAAGGAATTAAAGAGAACATTTGCCTATCTCAAACACTGTCAACTCCACAGAAGGAACTGTGGCGAGAAGAGGCATCACAATGGGACGTTGAGATAAGCATAGGAGGAAGAACTTTGTGTCAGGAAGGAGCTAATTCCAGGCCTGGCATAGATGAGATCTGGTTAGCACATCTTGCTTAATGCATCCAGACAAAAATTCCCACTATGGCAAACTGTGGAAAAGGAAGGAACTGCTCATACACACACCACCCCAAGTTTTGGGAATGGCATCTATGACTGCGCCAAGAAGAATGACTCCAGAACGTCCACCACCAAGAAGCCCAGGGTGAAGAAGGACCAATGGGATTAACTGGATCCATGAGTGGTGATAAATAAAACCCATGTTATTGACTTCAGCATATAGTTTCATTTTCAACTTAATGCAAAGGCATCTCTCACTAATTGGATCACAATGCTGTAAGTGCAGTAATAGCCTTAAACTGCTTCAAAGTGTCAGGAAATAAAATTGTAGACCACTTTTCTTTTTTTGACACATTGAGCATTTTGGAGGGCTGAGGGCTACATAAAGTAAATCATGCTCAGGCTTTTCAAATCTTCTTTACAATATTAGTGCAAATACCTGAGGGTTTTGTGCCATGTAGGGTCTCCCTCTATTGCTAAGTAATAAGAGAAATACAATGTGTTTCTAGCTGATTTTGATATATTCAGTATTTCTTTCTACCAGCATGATTTACTTGTCTTCAGCATCACTTTTCTGTCTATCTAAATATTTTGTCCTACTCTATAATTATTAAGGTGTAGGAAATAAACATTGTTAAGGGATTTGAAGAAAGTCAGTCCTCTGTGATCACTAGAATTTACCAAGAATACAGCTGATTTCAATCCCCAGATTGTTTTTGTGGGGCTTTCAAACTAATGCAGTTACAGAAACTGCTACTTTTAATTATATTCAAAATGCATATGTAAGACAGGAAATCCAACAGCAACAGTGGCACCAAAGTAGTGTAAATTATTTCCTCTGAGTCTTGTGAGAGAACCCCTGTTCAGAATTAGGTATTAAACCTGAGGGGCTTTGTGTGAAAAACACTTCATAAAACAATTACAGCAATATAAGGAATGCATTTTTGTAACCAAAGCCAATTTTATTATATCCTACACTTATCCTACACTTCCATTACAGTTGTGGCCAAAATTCTTTTCACATACTCTAAACTTCTCACAGGATTTCATCTCTTCCCTTATAAAAACAAATTGTCCTCTGAGCATGGAAAAAGACTAGAAAACAGAATTAAACCAGACATCTAACTTTATACATTTGAAGATAGGTGAAATAAATGGTATTCAATATGACTTAAGAATACAGTGTAGATTTTATAGTAGATGTAGAGATACCGAGAATAATCAGTCATTAATTCTGACATGTCATCATTCACATCCTGATCACTATGATATCCCAGGTAAGATGAAGAAATGTATACAACGGCTAATATGTAGGTGAGGAAATGGCAAAAATGGTATGTTTTTAAAGGCAAAAAATGAAACATGTCATGGTAGCTTTCAGCGATTCTTCTAAAGTAAATTTTAGAATCATGGAACCATTAAGGTTGAAAAAGACTTCCAAGATCATTGAGTCCAACCTTTTGAAGCTTATTAACTTGTAGATGTGGTGCTTAGGGACATGGCTTACTGGTGGACTTGGATAGTTTCAGATTTGTGGTTAGACTTAATGATCTCAAAGATCTTTTCCAACCTAAATGGTTCTGATTCCAAACCCAAACAAGGTTAAGTCCATCATTCATCTTACATCACTCCCAGAAGTGTCCAAGGCTAGGCTGGATAGGGCTCAAAGAAATCTTTTCTAGTGAAAGATGTCTCTTCACATAGCAGGAAGGTTGGAATTAGAGGATCTTTAAGATCCCTTCTAACCCAAACTAATCTATGATTCTGTGATCACATTCATTCATCAATATACGCTTTCTCCACCTTGTGAAAGTTATAAAAAATTTGAGAAAGGTAATAGATATTCCTAAATCACAAGATGCTATATTTCTCATTGATGTTTTGTAGCTGAGCACTTTTTGTTATCTCCTCCTCCTTGTGGAAGGAGAATGGACTATAACATAAACATGCAGTAGAAACAGAAGAATGACCTGGAGACATTTTACATGTGTAGCTAGTAGGAAATGATGAGTTTGAAGGCAAAGCACTGATGAATACTGAAACAGTTAGATGAATGACCATAACTGACCACATAGGTGTATTGAGTTCTCCTCAACAGTAAAGTTTAATGCAATGATTAAGATCTTGGTAAGGTTGTTAAGCCTGTACACATATCCTTGTTTGTGAATAGGGAATGGTGAAATTACCTACCACCTACTACAGTTTTTCTTGTGTTTAAGATAAGCAAAATAATTGTCTTAGGTAAATCTTAAGGCCCTTGGGAAGAGAAACTTTAAAAGGAGGGTCAAAATAAAAGTACAAAAAAAATAAAAAACATCTTCTCAGTTGATGATGCCAAGGTGACCATTAGTATCACCTTATCTTTGCTTGTATATTCTACTTCTCTCTTCCAGGAAACTTTTAGAGACAGTAAATATATACAGGTTCATTTAGTGTTATTGTTTCCAAATATCATCCAGCAATGCTTCTGGGCATTGGAAAAACCATAAAAATAAAAATGCATGAGTTCGTGGGAAGACAAAGCTCCATGGAACACGTTTCTGAAATTATTCTAGAGAAATTATAATTTTAAATTATATTGCTCCTTGACTGACTAACTGTGGAAAGTTCAAACAAAATGTAACAGTAACCTCCAACTGAAGTAGAAGAGGAATGTCAGTTATCAATCAAAAAAACAATCAAAAAGAACAATAGAAGTCTAGGGAATAAGTGTGCCAATAGTTCAGACAGTAATATTTGATTTAATAAGTGCAGGAAGATATCTTACAGCACATAGCAAACAGAGATGATATGTGGTGCACCCAAAGCCTTGGAAAGTCAACATGGACTATATGGCTGTCATTTTTTCTGTTCATACAAAAGAGACAAACAAAACTACTCTCTGTCTACTTACCTATACACAATGGTGTAATTTAAAAGTTTTTTTTGGTTCTGTTTTTCTTCTAATTCCTTTTATTTTTTTTTTAATAATGTGCATCTTATATCCTGAAAGACATAAGATTACATATTTATAATATACAGTATACAACAGAAGATGTACAATATACAAAAGAAGATTTTTATTTCTGACTTCTGGGTCATTTTTACCTGAAAAGTAATTCTATCACTAAAAAAAGCAAATACTGTGTTGCATCTCTATTCCCTCAGCTTTTACCTTCCAAGTCTTCTTTTAAAATGACATATAAACGCTTCCATACACAGAACTGCTTTCAATATATATAAATTCAGTAAATTTTATTGACTCTTCAAATCTGAAAGAACCATGATATATATATATACCTGTAAGACTAAGTTACATTTTTCAAATGCACTCTTACCTTTCATTTTTGCTTTAATTTTAAAACAGCTGACTATTTCCCATTACATTGAAGATATTCTCCAGCTACCAGAGAGGCCTGTGATTACAAGGTATATATCAACTGTATAGGAATCTTGACAGTTTGCTTTAGTCTGCAAACCCCTCACTTCAAGACATTACCTAGTTTGAAACACTATCTAATTTGAGATATTTCAGTAATAACAAAACACTTTGCCTGCAGTTTTTTGCATTATTTTTTTCTATTCTTTCAGTAATGAATCCCGTGAATCCTGGGGTTTGAGGAGGTTTTTGGGGGGTTTAGTTTTTTATTTGTTTGTTTTGTTTATTTTGGTTTGGGGCTTTGTTTGTTTGTTTGGGTTTTTGTTTGTTTTGATTTTCTTTTCTGAAGCCTTTCAATTTATTCAATTCTTTAAAATTAAATACCAATTTTAGCCCTTTTTTTTTTTTGCCCTTGCATTCTGATATCTGTTTTTGAATGTAACAAATATTTTATTTGGAAGGAAAATTTTCCTCACCAAAGTTTATGTCAAAGAACTTGCCCTAAAATTTAATGGGATATTTTTTTAACTGAACACAAATAGATCATTAAAGTGAGTATAAGAAAACATAAAATCTTTCTTTTTTCTTTTTTTTCCTTAGAAAATTTTACATATGTTTTGGTGACCAAGTCCTTAATTTTTTTTATTTTGTAGGTACACTCAAATCTTTAGACTAATCTTGATGTTCTATGAGTGAATGGATTATTATCAGAATTAAGACATGTCAAACAATCTGTTGGTGAGCAGGTGAGACAATTATTTTGGCAGTTTGATATTTATATGTGTGCTGCACTTGTGACCTTCTGCCTCTGCCAGCCAAAGAGGAGGAGGGGAAGTATCCATCTATGCCTGTGTCTGGTGTGAGTCCAAATGTGGGGGCTACTGGAGGCAGAGCCTTGTCTGAAGTTGTGTGTCACAATAATTGTATGAATGTGTGTCTGTGTGTGTGTCTGTGTGTGTATGTCTGCATGCTGACACATGTACATGTTTGCCTGTGAGTGTGTGTGTATGCCAGGCTGGGCTCCAGCAGCACACCAGAATGGATTCCAGCATGGAGCAACCAGAGAAGGTGGCTGGTCTTGACATCCCTCAACTACCTCCTCAAATTATTTCTGAATTTTCTGAATTGTAAGCTCTAGAAAAAGAGGGAAGCTATTTGATGTATTGTAAATTCAAACATAATTAGGAATATTTCAAATATAAAGGAAAATCGTGATTTCAGAGAAAGATCTGACATCATCACCTAGCTTAAGCTTGAACTTGAGGTTTAAAATGGATCAAGAATATGCCAAGTTTTAACACACCTGGTTTTAGCTGCTGAGCAGTACAGTGCTGCAGTCTCATCATAGACATCCTTTCTAAAAGTCTGCAAGAAGCATTGGATTTTAAAATAGAAATAAGTTAAATCGTCAGTTGTCTGCACACAACTAATCAACCATAATTCTTTCTACAGTCAATACAGCACCAGTGAACAATTTACCTTATTTTAAGGTAGCTGTCTAATTTAGATAGAATGAAGGGCCCCCTGAGGTGCCTATTTCTCTCCAGACAATACAGAAAATGAGAATAAAACAGAATAAGTTAGATATCCAAGCAGCCAGCTAAGCTGTAATACAATCTAGTTGTGTAAGGCAAATTGGCTCCTACCCTCAAGTTTTATTCCTTTCAGATTTCTGTGAGTAGAAGAAACACAAAGAATATTAATTTATCCACAAAAAACTCATCTAGTCACAGTATTTTTCCTAGTTTCTAACCCAGCATTTATCTTAGAGTTAGTCCTACCAGAACTGTGAGGCTGTGAGAATATCACAGCCTGAATGGGAAATTGCCATGCATTTTGAAGACATTGATTACCCCTTAAACTATCACCTACTTTTGCTACAGTAGCTCTTTAGTTTTCTAACAGTAATTAATTCCAGTTTAATTACACAAACAAGGAAGAAAACAAATAAATCATTTTGGCATGAAAATGTAGAAAAAAACCCAATCCACAAGAAAACACCCTCTCCCCTGCCATGACTCAGGGATGTAAGCTAAAAATTAAATATTAAAATTCGCATTACAAGAATAAAAAAATATATATTATGAGTGTATTTCCATCAGGAAATTAGGAAAAGCTGTCACCAGAATGAATAATTGTCACTTGTTCATAGTTTCCTGTTCTTCTCCAAATGGTGTATAATATATTTGGCTCTCAAGCAGAAAATATGGAGTGTATGGCAACGTTCTATTAAATTGCTCTTTTTCTTCATTGCACAAAATGCTTTATAATTGCACTTATTTGCTTTAAGTACTAATATTCATGTACAAGTTGCTCATCACTGTAGCTTAATATGAGAGCTACATGTTTTTTTATAAAAATAAATCTGTTGTATGCCAGACTATTTTATTGTGAAAAAATAAAGTTTTCTTATCACTGATTTAATTAATGCTTGTTTTTGCTATAATTCTTTCATTATAAGGACTATTGAATCTGGTGGCTAAATGTAAGGAAGAGTTGAAAGCAGTTACTACCAAATGTTCAAATTCCTCTTTTTTCTACCATATTTTGGTATTCACATATTAAGTAATTCCATAGTGTCCTAGGTAAACGTATAAAATTTATGTTTTCATATTTGGTTTTTTTTTCAAAAATATGACATACATAGTCTTTTTGGATAGCTGAAGAATACTTTTCTATTAAAAGAATGTTCCTGACAAAAACTTTTGACAAGCTCTACTTAACAGCATTTCAGAAAATGGCATTAATTTCAGAAGATAATAAAATAGTAGAGCCAAAAAGAGATTTGCACAGTAAAGAAATATAATAATATAGAGCAGCTACCTACAAACCAGGCTGGATTATGTCTCATGTTACTGTCCTAGCAAAGCTTTGTGTGACAATCAGAATATGTACAATCCATAAGTGATGTCCTGACCTGAGAAAGACTTAATATGTTATTATTTCTTTGACAAGCCAGTAATAGAAGACAGGAACAAAGATCTATGTTTTTCTACCAGCTAGCCCTTCTCCTTTTCTATGGAGGTGAGTATTAATTATAGAATGATAGAATCATTTAGGTTGCAAAAAACATTTAAGATCATTGAGTCTGACCACAAACCTATCACTGCCAAGTCCATAGCTAAATCTTGCCAGTAAGCATGATTCAACTAAGCATCTTTTAATGCCTCCAGAGATGCTGATTTGACTGCTTCATCAGGCAGCGTATTCCAATCTTGGCAAGTCTTTTGGGGAAGAAAAGATTCCTAAGCCTCCTTTACTCCAGACTAAACAAGAAGAGCTCCCTCAGCCACTCCTCGTTAGACCTGTATGCTAGATCCTTTGCCAGTTCAGTTGTCCTTCTCTGGACACGCTTCAGCACCTCAGTGTCTTTCTTGTAGTGAGGAGGCTAAAAATGGAGCACAAGATTCGAGGTGTGGCCTCACCAGTGCAGCAGGACCTGGCAATTTGCCTTATTGAATCTCACATCATTGGGCTCAGCATATTGATCCAGCCTGTCCACCTTTCTCTACTGCAAGGGTGGCTGAGCACTGGTACAAGCTGACCATGGGTGATGTAGAGTCTCCCTCCTTAGATGCATTTAAAAACCATCTGGACACAGTTCTGGGCAACTGGGTCCAGGTGACCCTACCTGCGAATGGTTTTGCATCAGACAGTCTCCAGAGGTTTCTTCAAACATCTGTTATTCTGAGATAGTGATGCGTAGATCTATCCACACAAATATTCAACTGTTTTTATGTTAGGTTATACCTGAAGTCATATTATATGAATTTTTACTAAATATTCTGTTTTTTCCATAAAATTGCATTCTGTGTCATACTATGGTAGAGATTCAGGTGAATATTTAGGTAAGATCAAATACTGTGTCATTGTTACTACCACCACAATGAAAATAATATATTTAACAATTACATGTTCCTTGATAGAAGAATGTGTCCAACACATATAGTGAAATGAAGAAAAAATTATACGAAAATATAAATTCCAGTGTGATATTTAAATATTAATTAACTCCATACAATTTTTTATGGACTGTGGACTCTGAGGATGGTTACTGTAATTCCACGTTGCTCAGGTTGAAGAGAGTCATATTTAATAGGGTTCAATTTATAGAAACCATGGATTCCACGGGAATCCATGCAGGGAATACAGCAGGCAGGATCAGACAGTGATAAGACTAATAGCAGATCCTACTGAAGAAAGAGGTGAAAAGCAAGGCCTGCAATACATAGAGTAGTCAGTAACTGAAGAGTTATATGTTAAATCATAGTGAAAATAAATTTTTAAAATAGTGATTTTATATATTTAATAGCACATGTGTGATTCTAGGATGTCCTACACAGGGCCAGGAGTTTCACTCAATCATGGGTCCCTTTCAACTCAGCACATTTCATGATCCTATGGCAAAGTCAGTATAAGGCACAGTCCATAGATATTTCAGAGATAATGAAGTAGGAGTATCTTTTTCTGTATATCACAGTATGATTCAGGTGTTTTTCCAGATAAGAAAAAGATATTACATTATTACCCTGACACATTAGTGAGTGAGGTGCAATGGTTTCACACATAAAATGAGTGAATATACAAGGAAACATGAAACATTACAGCAGATTGATAAATAATAGATAATTGATGAAACCACTTATTGGAATGTTGAATATCCATTTTGGCAGTAAAGAAAAGCAAATATTACAATGCACAGACAGAATCTCAAATCTATCAGAGTTCAAAGAGCATCTGGACAATGATTTTAATCAATGCTCTTAGTTAGGTAGTCCTGCAAGGAAGCAGAGAGTTGTACTCAATATTTATTGTTCTCTTCCAGCTTGATATATTCCAGGATTCTATGATTCTAATTTAATTAAAGCATCTTTCATCTCACCATCAGCAATATTTGATTTCTCTGGTCATATTTTTTAAAGTAGGCAAGATAGTCCTTTACATATAGTCCTTTAGTTACCCTCGCCTCTCTCTAGAAAGTAGGAGAAGCCAGAAACCTGAATTTATGAATAAAATAAGGTGATACTTGGACACATTTTTATATATTAAAATATTTTTAATGGCTGAGTTATTAGCTTCAGACCTTTATACGTGAATTATTATACTACTAGTTTTGCTTAGACATTTCAATCTAACTTTTTTAAAACTCAAACATTTATTATTTAATAGTTTAATAAATTACAATAGAGTAAGTGTCCTAAACATAGAATATGGAAAAATGATAGTTATCTTAAAGCTAGCTCTGGGAAAAGCTAGCTTTTATATTTCTCCTATTGCAGTCCAAAATGATTCACGTACTTAGTTTGAAACACTTAGGAGTTTGCCTAGCCCGTAGCCCACGAGGTGCAAGGTTGCTTTGACTCTGTTTTTACAGGTGTCACCAAAAACAAGGCAGAGCATGTGTTGCTGGTAGATGTGCCCATACTCATAGGCACAGTGGACATACACAGGCAGAAGACATTACCTTACAAGCACCCACACAATTGCCAACAGCACTCACACGAATGTGAGTGGCACTGATGGTTCTGTCCTGTTCTTTGTCTCTAGCTGATCAGAAGTGAAGTCTGCTAGTAGAACTTATGTAAGCATGTACAAGCAAAATATTAATTGTATCAGTAACTGGCTAGTAGCTAGCCTCAGCCACCCAGCCTCCCCAGCCACTGGCACCTGTATGTACTCTTCAACTTAAGGTACTCCTATCTCTTCTCGTTTCCTGCGGAAGCACAGAGTGGCATATCTACCAGCTGGTCCAGATCTACAGTGCCCCAAGCAGCCAGTTCTCAGGCCTCAATCTCTACAGTACTTGGTTTAGACCTGTAGTCACTACTGTAGCTGACTATCAGGCTCCTGTTTCTCTAGTGTCTGGACCCAAAACAGTGGTATCACCATTGATAGCTTCCAGATCATGCTACTTAACCTATGACTCTGGCTTGCAGTCTGTAAGTGCTACACATGCAGAGTACAGAGTGCATCTTCACTCAGGAAACCCTATCAGATGCTGACAGATATCTACGTGCCTCCCCAGAAGGGCATGGCCTCTTGCAGCCTCTGTGTCATGTGTGCCAGACCTATCATATAAATGTCTTAAACACTCTGAAATACCGCAATGTGTAGGCAACTGAATCCCACAAAAACTCTCAAATGACTATTAGGGATGTGGGGTCCCATTATAGTTCCTGAAACCACAATATGCAATTTTGACTAGAAATAATAATTTTAACCTTAGTTATGAATAACCTTAGTTATTCATTGAGTTGATTTGTTACCCAACTCCACTTTCTAAGATGATTAGGAGCTTTATTTAATAGTAGGTGAATCAGTGAGTGCAGACTGTGAAGGGTACCCTAAATCTATACAACTTCATGTTTTCACTAGAATTTAGCCCTACATCGTTATTGTCAGTTATGGGATATGTAGTTCTCATATAT
>VWZS01010492.1:0-22545 GCA_013397075.1 Rhabdornis inornatus | reverse complement strand
TATATATATACCTACATTTAGACCTTTTTTCCTTTTCTTTTCTTTTTCTGTTTACATTTCAGAACTGAATTCTAGCCACAAGGCCAATCAGCACCCTACCTCCATCTTTCACAACATCCATTCACCATTGTGTGCGTGGCATCACTTGGTACCTGTCAATCAGTAAATCAGCAGATCACGCCCTCTACACATCCTGTTGCTAATGGCATCTAGAGCTAGAAGAAAATTGTCCACTTAAACAAAGTCCATATGTATATCTTGCAGTAAAACACAATGCATGAGAATTTGTATCCGGACCACAGGTAAAAATTCTTCTTTAGGCATGTCATAGCTCGGTGCTCTGTGAAGTTGTTCCAACCTGATCCTCGTCATTTACTTAGAATCACATCTGACCTAGCAGAAACAGTGGCAGATAATGCATTATACTTATTTTCAGTATATATAAACAGACCTTAAAAGTGGAGTTCACAGGCAGAGGTTAGATCTCTGCCTCAAAAAACAGAGTGAAAACAGAAGATTTTGACAGTGTCATCCTGCTTACACAGCGTAAATTGTAGACCTAAATATGCCCCATGCCCTATCTAGCCATTTCCTTACTTCTTCTTTAAAAAATAATTTGCTTAATGCATTTCTATACTTCAGAGTGCTCTGTAAACCTCCAAATTCTTCCTCATTTTTCTGAAGTGACAGTGTCCCCCCCCTTCCTATCTGCAATAAACATTCTGTAAATGTTCTCCTGGTTCTTAGGGTTGTATTAGTCATTAAATAATGCTTCCCAAGACCAGGCTATAGTTGCTTTCCTGCCTGATCCTTCATCTCGTAATACTTCGTTTCCTTACCATCCTAAAAATCTTTTAATTTTGGTCTTCTTTATCAGATGCACTCAATAAATTATTCTAACACACTGAGTCAAGCTTGTCTTGGCTTTGACTAAGTCCTGGATACCTCACTAAAATAGAAACTCTTTTCCTCTGATGTGTCTTTTTCTCTGGTAATTTCTGGACCATAGTTAATTTCTTACAATTTCCTCTTCTTTTGTCTTCCTTACCTGGTGGAGGTTTTGTTTATTTTACTAAGGAACAAAATTTATTACTTATAGCATTGTTTTAGCATTGTTTTTCTTGTAGAGGCAGAGAAACCACAATCAAATGAAAGACAGTGGCTCAAATTATTCTAATTAAGATTTTTTTTTGTATTTCAACACAACTAATATCAATGCAGAAAAATATATTTTAGCTACCAAACCTACTACATGTGTAAGTAGGTTCTGCACATGAGGGTGTCTACACTACGTACTATGAAGTGTACCTTTACACAGTGGTTTTTATTTTTTTTTCTTCTATCTGTACAAAATTGTTGTTGTTGTTGTTGTTGTTTTGTTTGTTTGTTTGTTTGTTTGTTTGTTTTTTGGTGTTTTTTTTTGTTTCTTTTTAAGGAAAATAATTGACATCCTAGATGGTTGCTAACTGATCTCTTCTTTAGTTTGTGCTTCTATATCATGATTTTCAGTAGTTTATAGGATGCTTAGGGAAATGGAGAGCAAACGTGTACAAGTAACTTCAAACGACAGAAAACCAAAAAAATAATAAGATACCCCAAAATCCATCAATATGATCTCCTTCCTGGATGTACTTTGCCTTAATATTTCTTTTATTTGTTATGCTTAGACAACATTGGTTATTTATTTTTCCATTTAATCCCCTGACATCATTGATAACATGCAGACCCACAGAACTTTTGAAAGTGAAGCTGCTCAGGCTTCTCAATCCCTGATCCAAAAGCTATTGTTACCAATGGTAAGATTTCCAATAATTTCAAAAGATTTCCAACTATATCAATGTACTTTAGATCAAGCACTCTTTTTGGGTTTAGGAAACTAAATTTAGGCATCGTTCATCCTCAGATAAAATGCCTTATTAAGACTGGGAAAAGACATTATTCAGTTTTGTGTCTGTTGACCTTCAGACAGTAATAAAAAAAAACAAAAACAAAAAACAAAAAACAAAACAAACCCTTCAGAAGTGAAACTGTAAAATCCAAGTATCATGATCCAATTTTTTTCCACTTAAAAAAACCCTGAAATTTTAGAAATAGTTTGCATGATCATTATTCAGACCACATACCCAGTATAGATGTAATGGTGATTAAACTAGGAAGTTTTTGAGGGGAGTGGGTGGTAACACAGATATACATCATAGCTTTGACATTCATTCAAGGTCAAAGTAATAAAAAGAAAAATATAATTATAAGCCCTGCATGTAGGTGGACAGAGAAATATCTGTCTATTTATTTGTACACAAACAGTAAACAGGTTTTTAGAATATCAATCTTTGTGCATGTTTAGATGGTTTAATAAATTACGAGGATAACACAACAGAAGCAAATACCAATACATTTTTTTCTGATATATATATATCGATATCAGAAGATATAATTATTTTTGAAAGTGTCTGTATGAAAAGAAATTGTTCAGTCCTGCAGAATTTCACTATGGATTTGATAAATTGTTCCAGTTATAAATCACAGTCTTCATCAATACCAGAAAGAAAAAAAACTGCGATATACCAGTGTTTTCTTTCTTGCACGGTGTGTTTGATTTCTTGTTTAAGTTCAAGGTATTCAGATCTACCTGGTTTATCCTAATTATCCAGTTCTAGGAGAGTCATTGTATTCAGTGAGTTATTTATAGTCCTGCTAAATAAACCAAGACAAAAATTCCAGAGTAAATTATTGTTCTTCAATATTCAATAAACTATTGTTCTTCAATAATTTTTTCATATTTAGATGAATTTACCTGTTAATGTAGGTAGTTTTTATCACTTACTATATGGGTAAATGAGAGTGACTACTTCATATTTAGAGGATTTAATTAAATATTGCTAAAGTTAAGAGAAATAAACTAAACCTTGAGGTTTGCTATTCTGTTATCTGATAGATAACATCTGATTAGATGAAGACTAATCTATTATAGTTGTTTTCCACACTTGGAATTTATGCTGCACACCAACTAAGACATACCAATCAGGAAAACAGACTGAATGCATATTTTCACTTTGTTACCCAGCTACTGAACTTCTCAAACAAAGGTGGTGAGCAAAGGAACCTCTGTACTGCCCCAGGGTCATCAGAACACCTCAAACTACATGCAGAGCAACACTGTGACAATTGTCATGCAGTTCTTGAACCTACTAAAATAGCAACCACATGAAATTTTAAATTATTTAATATTTCCTATGCTGTGAGAACTTACCTTTTTAAAGTTCTAGAAGCAGAAGGTTAAGGGGAGATTTTGCAACTATCTAGAGCTACTTTTTTGGAGAAGACTAGAAGAATAGTGAAGACTTAGCCAAATTCCTCTCAAAGGTGCACCATGGCAGAAGCAGTAGACAAAAGGCTAAACACAGAAATTCCTGAGTTGGGGATTTTTCTTTTTTCTTTTTAATTCTTCTAAAATTATTTTTTAATGCTTTTACCAAGAGCATGTGATATAGTGGAACAGGTTGCTTAGAGAGTTTGTAGAATCTTCATTCCTGTAGCTTTTCCAAATTTAGCTGGCCAAGTTGCCAAGCAACCTCATATAACTGGCTGTTTTCCAACCTGAATTATTCTATGATTATATATACAAATAAAGAAATGTACACACACACACAAAGATATTAATCACACATATGTATCTTTATATAGATATATGAGAGATTTTATAAGAGTTAGTGTGTTTCTTTAAGGATGTCTGAGTTGCTTGAATTGTTACTTGCACTTCCATCCCTCTCACAGGACTCTGAGGACCAATGGATTACATATTTCTTTGAGTTAGTTAGGTTTTATCATATTGCACTATGAATAGGGTTTTGCAATTGCATCTATTTTTTTCAGGTAATCTTTGCATCTTCTCATTTATGTAATCAATGAAATAGAATGAATGCAAATAGCATATAATGCTGGTTTTACCTTTCTGTTATGATTGACAGCTAGCTAACCAGGCTGTTATGAGGCTGTTGGTAGTTTGTTAGCTGAGCTGTCTTCATCTTCCAAATAAAATGCATGTTGCTAATGCTCACTGAAACTTGTTTAACGGATCAAAATAATTTAGCAATCACCATTTAAGGCTAATTTCAGCTGCCGAAACAGAGTATGTAGCACCATTTATGATACCTCAAGGTATTCAAGATATTCACATAGACTTATCAGCTATGACACAGGATTTTTGGAAGATCTGCATTGTTCTGTAACACCAGCTGGGGGTCAAGGAAGAGATACTATTACATTTAAAAAGGTAGTTGACAGCTGTGTCTGGGTAATTGAACTGAGCTTTTTAAGGAGAAATTAACTTCACCTGAGCTTAAAATGTTTCATGTATAACTAGTCAATTTACACTTATTAATAAACAGCAGAAAAAAAAATCAGGAACTTTTATACAGAGTTTAATCTGTCTAAAAGCAGGTAACCACTCATAATGAGATGAATCATGTCTTGGAAGATCATAATATAATATGGTTTTCATGACTAAGTGCTATGTAGCCATACATATCTGTATGTGATCTGAGAGATGTATTTGGAGATTATTTGTAAGCCATTTCTAGTCTCTGAGATTTAAATACATTAATTTATTAAATCAGATAAACATAAAGCAGTTTTCTAAAGACTTTTCTTAGTTCTGTAACAGTTTTATGAATGTTGTCAATTTTCTGCTCTTCACTCATATGGACAAAATTTTCCTTAGCAGACTGAAATTGTCTACAGCACAGAGAAAGGGATAAGAGGGAGTGTTCTGGGGCCCCAGGAGATGTCGTCTTTCCAGTCAGGGAAAAACATGAGCAAGACCAAACATAACTTGTCTCCCAGTCCCAAAAAATCCTTAAAGCCCATCTCAAAGGGAAAAAAAAAAAAAATAGAAAATAATAAATAAAAATTAAGAAAGAGGTTGAGGTTGAGATGAGACCAGACTATCACTGTCATGCATGCCATTACTTAACCAGTGGGAATTTTAGTATTAGCCTTGGTGTTGCTAAATATATCCATCTACTGGAATCTGAGATCATAACTGCAGTCAGTAGAGAATTTTTTAAAAATATTGCAATTCACTGAAATTTTGTCATTCTCCCGTTGATTTTAGTAGTGTCAGACTATTGTACATAACATTTTTTAAATTTTCCTTTCAAATTTTCCAGCTGAGGAATTACATGGAGTTGGAGCGATTAAATACTTCTTTCTAGCATAATTAAGACTGTTAAATTGCCTTGCCAGGAATATGACTACTACAATGTGAGATCTAAAATAAGATCTAAGATAAGTTATAAGATAAGATGTAAAACAATGTAGAAAACAATATTTTGTTTTCGTTACATCTTACTTTTCTTTCTTTGAAATCAGATACAAAGCCATATGATACATACTACACAATGTTATATATGATCTTTAGTGACCAAAGTAATACCCTGGAAACTAGACCTTATGTGTCTAGGAACATATTAAAATAATAGTTCAGCACAGCTTTGGAGAGATGTATATTCTGTATGTTTCTGTTCTGGAAAACTGGCAGGTACCTCTTATTCCTTTTATTATTACCTAGTGTGTTAGGGAATGCAGGGCTAAATTCTAAGAAATAAAACTGCTTCACAATGTGGCCACACAACCTAAATAGAAACTAATCTTGTGTTTCATTTTGACAGTATAATCCCAGGGAAAAAACCTTTCTTTTTTTCCCCTCAAGATATTTTTTGTAGATATTTCTTACAGTTACATAAAAGTAGAAGGCTTTTGTCTGTATTTATTGAAAACAGTGCTAACACAATTAAATCAGATTCACAAATATTCAGCTTGAGTTATTGAAATGTAATTAGAAGTGACAGCTGTGTCTGGTCTTTGGACAAAAATATGCATGGAGTAAGAATTAGAAAGGAGGAGGTGAGAGAAAACTGCATGACCATGCTTCTAAAGAGGGATTTGGGAACAATTGTGTCTTTTTAACTCAACGACCTCCTCTAGACTTCCCTGCCCCAATTTCTATGTTCATATCTTTGGAGTAAAACCTTAAGGAATAGGGTTATCATATATATACTAGAGTCTTCCACGTTATACAATATCAAGTCACCATAACTAATCTTCATAAGATATA
This sequence comes from Rhabdornis inornatus, assembly GCA_013397075.1. Classification (NCBI taxonomy): domain Eukaryota; kingdom Metazoa; phylum Chordata; class Aves; order Passeriformes; family Rhabdornithidae; genus Rhabdornis; species Rhabdornis inornatus. The sequence goes on along the minus strand of VWZS01010492.1, from coordinate 16,430 downwards.
GAATTAATATATGCAAAAATTCCTTTAGTGTTAATTTAGATACATAAAATGGATACCATGAGGAACCTTTACTATTTTTCTGGATTTTTGCTACTTTATAAAAAAAAAAGAATTTTATATCCTACATCTTAAACAATTAACGTGGATTATATTCATGTCAGGTTGATATTGAATCAAACTTGTGTTTCTGGATATATAGAATGTGAATACTTTTGATAAGGTTTCAGTCATAGAATGATAAATTCGTTGTGACAAAAGGCACATGCTAGCCTGTGGTGAAAAAGCTAATGTCATTCATTTTATGAGTGGATGGTATGCAAGAAATCTAGAGTGGAATTTTAATTTTATTTTGAAAGGTTTTTAAATGACTGTCAGTGTTTAAAATAACAAGCAGTCGACTTCTCTAGATTTCCTTTGAGTTGTAGAGCAGGTAGTTAAACAATAGGATCCTGATTGCAAAGTTACTTTTGCTATGAAATTATCTAAGTATGCATTTAATGAAAGTAATCCATTCTTGTCACTAAACTTCAGAGTATGCAAAGCCTAACACTAGCTTCTAGTTAATTTATTCATTATTTATACACTGCTATTTTAAGATTATGATGGGACAGCCATCTGACTGTTTATTATATTGTCTTGAAGTCAGTGAGACACAAAAGCCGTTCAGCAGGTCTGAGGCTCTGAGGAAGCTATGATCATCATTGCTAGGAAAGTACCACTTGAGACTTTATCACACTTGGGGCAGCACATCTGTCTAAATTCTGGAAGTTCTCCCACACACTTCCTCTGAGAGCAGATTGTCCTTATTTGATTGCATGATCTACCCAATCACTAAATGAGTTTTTGTGATTTTTTTTTATCTGGTGTTGTGTACTTTCACATGGTGTTCCTTGCTTGCTTCTTCTTCCCATTCAGAAATGGAGACTATGTTCTTATTCCTCTGAAGAGGTGGCTCTAATGTCTTGTCACTTCTGGTGGAAGTCCACACAAGAGTTTATGTGGAAAGGATAATCTTTCAATCTTTCAACACTCTAAAGTATCTCTAAATGTCTCTGAAGAAAATTTTCTCTTATCTCTGCTTCACTCTCTAGACCTAATGGGAACAGAATTATTGTATCATAGAATGGTTTGAGTGAGAATGGACCTTGAAAGATCGTCTAGTCCCAGTCCTGCAACAGGCAGGGACATCTTAAAAGATGCCTAGACCAAGTTGCTCAAAGTGCCTGTCCAACCTTACTTTGAACACTTCCCAGAATGGAGTATCTACAACTTCTCTGGGCACTCTGCTTCAATGTCTCACCACAGTTTCAGCTGAATCTGGCACTTTTTCGTCAGTGTTGGACCACTAAGTGGAGAGGGCTTTTAAAAGCTTCCTGTGCCTTCACCTCTGAATGTTAGAAGAAAATACGCACAGGTCTGAGGCACAGTGTGAATCGTAAGCCTGAAGGCCAGCTTCTGAGATGAAGTTGCAGAGTACTTAAATCATACTTGTACAGCCCCTGTACTGCATGTAGGGACCATTGAAAAGCACTGTGGGTCACTGCTTGCAGCTGGTACAAGGTCAGTCCCAGGCAGTACCATGGCAATGGTCAGCAATTCACCTGTGAAGCTGTGGAAGCTAACGGAGCTGGTGTAGAGCAGTGCAGAAATTCCTGAGAGTAGTGGGTAGAATACTGGTGTTCTACATACTATTTTTTTTAAACTTTTCAAAAAAAGGAGGTGATTTTGGTTAATTTCTTAGCTCCTGTGACTTTAGCTATAAGATAGCTTAAGATACCTAAGCTTGCTAGCTCTGTGCTTTATATCCTATACTAAGGCATTATTTCAGAAGATGTCCATCTATTAACTATAAAAGAAGACTAATTTACAAACTCACATAGGGCTAACTTTTAAGAAAGGATTTATGCTACAAGGTTTAAGTTAAACCTTGTAGCATAAATCCAATGTTTTATGTCAAAAGATACAAGCTAAGTCTGCATATTGGCTGAAATACCTTTCTCTTATTAAGAAAGGTGTGCATTGTACTTCTAACCTTGTAAAGTATTTAGTTTTGACTTTTTTTAGGTTATATACAAACCATTTAATTCACTTTTTCTAGCTAAGTTGCCTTGAAACAGCTTTTCTATATTAAAATTTCCAGAAAAAAAGAAAAAATGAGTTAGCAAAAACTAGTTCCAGCAACATGAAATGGAGAACCACTTGTCCTCAAGATTTATCGGGCTTGAAACATGTTATGAACAGTGCACTTCAGAGGGTGACTAGCTTATTTATAGCTCAAGAAATACAAAATACATGTAAAGAAAGAATTTTTGGTGTAGTGTAATTCTTTCAGCTAACACACTTATTAAATGTAGCTAAATTTAATATTTATTATTAAATATTGAAACTCTTGTGCTTAGTTAAAAGTTTTCTTGAACATGGTTTTTACTCTTGTTAAAAATAATGGTACTAAAATTCCCATTTTAATAACCTTAATACTTGTCAGAGAATTATTTCCAACTAATGATAACAAAGATTGCATTTCAACTAATCTTGTTTCCTGTATTTTTCTGCTTGAACTTGTAAATTTTTTCTACATATCATGCTTGTTCTAGCATAGATTTGGACAAATGGAAGGTTTCATTTGCTTATTTTTTAATGTGATGGTGAACCTCTGATTTGAACCAAAAAAGTACGTGGTTAGACTGAACAGAAGGTCAGAAATCATTACTGACTTCAGTAATCATTGCAGAATCAGGAGCCAGACTAGCAGTTTTGTAAAGTGTATTCAATCTGATCCTAACTCAATAAAGTCAAAGTTCTATGGGTTTCAATAAAATTTGGACCAAGCTTTCGGGAAGTATTTTGTTTTGACCTGGTAATAATGCCATGTGTTAGAGCAGACACCTAAGGAGAATTCTGTTAAATAGGTTAATACAAATAGAAAAGGTAGATTTTATGTGCATTCTAGACGTTAGCACAATGTTAGATACCAATATTCTCATTCACATTACAAGGTAGCTTACTGCTCATACAAATTAGAATCACACAGTAGCACAAATGCACCTGCTTTAGCACCTAAGGTAAGCCTGAATGTTAACATTCAAGGGAATTTTCTAACAATACAGTGATTGAAATTAATGAAGGACTCATCTATAAATTACTGGTTAAGCTAGCGAACTAAAGAGCCTGCTGGGCTCTTTAGTTCGTACCTTCTGAATATCCTGAATATTGCTTAAAATATCCATAGCCATTTTCTTGAAAGAAAAAAGAAGACACCCCCATCCCCAAAATCACACACACAAACACCTAAAAAAAGGAAGAGTAGCAGAACTTCCTACCTTCTGAGCAGTATTTTTGTGGTTTTAGCCCTGAAAAAAAGTAACTGGTTTGACTTTGCCCTTCAGATAGGAAAGGACCCAGACATTTTGTCTTACATTTCAATCTGCTCTGCACTACTGTCATTCAGTAGCTTAAATGTTCAAAATTGACTGCTGGAAATAGTAGATATGGATTTATTGTCACTCTTCAAACTTCCCTATTTCAATAACAGATAGGTTTGATAATTATTAAACAATGGGTAATATATGGTATTTTTAGAGGATATGGTGAGGTTTGTAAACGGGTTTGGGGGCTGTATTTGGTTATTTTTTTGTTTTTTTGTGCTTTTTTTTCTAAGTTTAATTTTTCATTTAACTATTCCATTGGTTTTCAGATAAATCAGTTAATTCTCTTCAGTGTTACTGGTTGCAGTGGAATACACATTTTTATAATCAAGTTAGCTAGTGTTTACAAAATAATGACCCATATGTTTTAATGTACCGTGGCTAAAACTTGCTTGGTCTGACTTCCCTATATTTGGGGCAGTGATGTCTAGAGGCAATGTAGTTCACAATCATTTCAGGAACAATGTCAGTGTTAAAAAAAGACCCATAAGAGATGCTCTTTCTGGGTTATCCTTTTTGTGTTTCTGTAGCACAATAGTTTGTTTAACCAAGCCGGTTGCATTTTACTACTCAAAGCTTTGCTAAATATTTTAAACTAATACTGAACGTGAGTTTTTCTTTCTTTGAAAACCATTCTTGTACTTAATCAACTTTTAATCAGTCATAGTTAAAGTATTTTTTAAGCTACATTTTAAAAAAAAGTAGATGTCTTAATGTGCTGCATATTGCAAAATTATTAGAGCAACTCTTAAAACATTAAGGTAAAATCAAAAGTTCAGACTGTATATATCTATAATTTATCATATTGTATTAATAGAGTGTACATTTTGATTATCAGTTTACAGAAATTCAAGATACCAAAATCTCTTTAATCAAAAGTGATATTTTTTCCTGAAGTTTCCTCCTTTTATGCAGCTTCTCCCAAGGCAGATATACATGCAGAACAAACACGCTTTATTTCCAGCTGACATTTAAGGCACACTTTTGCCTTCTGTATTTTTCTGCTTGAATAAAACAGTTACCCAATAAAATAACAGAAATTTTTCAATCTCAGTCTTGCTGTGTTTCTTTAGAACTATAACTGAAACTGTCAGAAAAATGAAAGTAAGAAAAATAGCACACTACAGATTGAAGAATAATTGGTGTTGGAAAAAAAGAAGAGAATGAAATATTTTAAAATACCTAGCTTTAAAAAAAATATAGAGCTGAAGTGTTAGCCTGTGTCTTTCTTATAAAAAATGTGATAGAAAAAAAATTAAAAATCAAAACTACTGAGAACTTCGTGAGTTATATCACAACCCTATTTTTAAAGGCCCAGGGCCTTATCATGCTGTGAAGTTAATTACAAAATCCTTTTGACATTCATGAGAACAGATCTAGTCCTTGCTACACTCCGAATGACATAGTATCCTGAAATCAGCAATCACTGATTTTGACCATCCCTTTTCTATATTTATCAAGAAGAGAAATTTAATTTTAAGATGTACTCAGGATGAGCCAAGTACTATTTGTCCTTCCTTCTTTAACTTCAATATCTTTCTGAAAGTCCATGCTCTGATTAACAATATTTATATCAAAAGAAATTATTTACATTAGCATAAGACCTTATCTGCACACAATTAAATAAATCAAGACAGAGCTGATCCATCTCTTTCTGCAATGTCATCTCTTTCTAGAAGATGAGTTTTTAAAAAGTTCAGTGTTTAGTCCTCTCCTCTCCTCTCCTCTCCTCTCCTCTCCGAATTCCTGTTCATAGCTTCTGAAATCTTTCCAATAGTACATTAAGTCAAATTACTCCCATCTGCCTGTGCATTTGTTTCTTTCACTCTTCTGTCTTTTTAATACCCACTGTGTTGTGAAAGTTAACAGATCATATTGGTGATATGAATGCTTGAGTCTATGGTACTCCCTTCTGCACAAAGTCTGTTTTAGCACTGATTCAAATTTAAGCTTCTTCTCAGCTTAAGAAAAACTCACATTTACTATCTGATTTTCACAAACTTTTCTTGTCTCTTGATTCATCCTTAGCTATCACTCAGGAAGACTTATACTAGCATTTACACATACCATTTAAATCTTAAACTTCTAATTCAGAAATACAAATGTGCAAGCATTATTCCGGTTTATTTTGTTCCCCCTTCCCCCCCCCAAGTGGATTATCTATATCATACAACGTTTGGGAGCAAACATCTGCAAACCTGCAAATGTAAAAAATCTGCAAATGTACAGTGCTAAGTATAAATTTCTGACACAATATTGTTCCTCAAATATTGAGATGACTATATGGCATTTTCATTTTCAATTAATCTTTTAAATAAGGTAATTAATGAAATTAAAATAATAAAAGGTAAAGGAATTTAGAATAATTAAGCTAGCTTTCCTAGTACAGGGTAAAGCTTTCTTTTACTTGGACCAAAGATGGCATTTTATTGAAACTGAACATAATAACAATTACAGACACACTGTTTATTTTTCACACAACCCAGTCTCTGTTTACTCCTCAATAATACGCAAAAATAACAGAAAGAAGCTACTACATCCAAAGAATGGAAAGTTTAAAAGTTTTGTTTTGATTGGTTGGTTTTGTTTATTAGTTTTTGTTATTTTTTAAAATATCTAAAATATTATCATGATGGGCTAAATGAAAAATGGTGATAACTTATTGCTTATCTAATTTCCTTTAATAGCATTTAAAAGAAATATTATTGGAGCTAACCCTCCCAAACAGCCTAATGAAACAGTTACTTATTGTTTTAGAATGTCTTAACTCAATCTGTAAAACAGAAGAAATGTGGACAACTTGCATTTTCAAATAGATGGTCTTTTCATCCAAGTTATTCCAAAAATTAAACAGTTGTATAAGAGATAAATATTTTATTTTATAAGAAAACAAAGAAGGAGTGGGGAATATAGTTACTAGCTCAAATTTGATCATTTTCAGATACATTTAAAAAAAAAGCCAAAACTTGGAAGTGATCAACAGAAAACAAAGCATAACTCTCTTTAAGGGTTTAAGACACTAAGCACCTAGTTTTGTCAGTTTTTTTCTTTTAAATTTTCCTGATTGTCTTAATTGGATTCTTTTGAATCACAGTAGAAATAATTTGATTGCCAACACTGATCGCTTCAGTGTGTTATCAGGTGTACAACTAACAAGATCTAGTATGGTATCCACATATGTGCTTGGAGGTAATTATCTGAAGAAAAGGTGAAGCATACACTATAATAATGAACATTCTTTTGTTTCTTATTTCCTTGGCAGAGCAAACTTTCTTGTAATTAAATGGTGTAAACGCTGTTAATCAACGACTGAAAATCTGGTGGGTTTGGTTGTTGGTTGTTTTTGGTGGGAATTTTTCGATCTATCAGACATCACATCTTACTTGCTTATTTTCTTTTCAAAAAATGCTTGATCCAAATTTAGATTTCTAAATTCAATACTTAAAAGATATGTATCATCTTTTTAGTGAACATTAACGTCAGTCAGCTGCTATTAATTCTTGCCTGCAAACAAATCTGGAAAATGCACTTTTGTGATTAATCATGTTAATTAATTCACAGAAGCAATTTTGAAGTTAGTCCTTGCACATATCAGATACTGCAGGAGATCATTTTGTTTTGGTTTAGTCAACTACAAAGTTCAGGTATTGTCAAGTAAACCTGACAAACTACTGCAGCTCTGTGATGAAAATTCAGAATGTGTTTTTGAAATAAAATTCCAAATATTGAATGTGACATCTATCTATTTTAATCAGATCTCTTCCCTCCCTTAATGTGTTCTCCTTCACTTCAGTTCATGTCAGATCCTATGCAATGGCAATCTGTTTATTTGTGGAAAGTAAGGACAGCAAAACTGACCAAACATATTCATATTCATTTATTAATACATGTGGTTAAAGAAAGCTTTGTTTCAAATGCATTAAAGTGGAACATTACATAATGTGCAAATCAGAATATTAAAGGACAAGTAATTTCTCATCTTATACACTTGACAATTTAAAGAATAGTACTAAATACTATTGGGTGGAAAGGAAGTTTTTAAAATGAGAAATATGCCAGAAGTTAACAAAGTATAAAGATTGAAATATGGAATAATATATCGTGACAGTAAGATTTCAGACTTTCAATACGTGTCCATTTTCCAACCAAGCAGTCCATCTGAATTCATTTTTCTGCTCACAATTGTAAATAATTTCTTCTCTCAGTAAGAATTTATATGCTCATATCACATATTGAAATTAGGTAAACAGAATAATGAGTATTATATAAATCTTTATACAATAAATTTTATTTCAAGATTTGATTTTTACTTTAAATTTGTGAGTTCTGAGCAAGATATGCTGTATTTTTATTTTGTTGATGATATATGATCTATAAATAGTACTGATTAAATATTCTGATGCATGAAACTGTTGCAGAAATGCTCATTGAGACTACATTTAAACAAAGCTACAGAATACCTAATTACTGCATAGTTTTGTTTGCAGTTAAAATCTAAATAATTCAAATTATAAAAGGCTTTGAGTAGAACTTTTTTTTTTAAATACTACAACTTTCTCCTTTTCAATCAATTTAAAGGATGCATGTATTTGTGATCATCTTTAGAATTTTGTAGGACAAAAGGATAAAATTTTAAACAAAACAAAACAAAATATAATTAATACTTGGTTTGTAAGATGAAATTCATCTCACCTAACAGTTCAAGGTTTGTCCTCACCTACTAATGGTGAAGGACATACTTTCACAATGATTCATCTGACTTAAAAAGTGTTAGGAAATCTGTCTGTATGAATTATTTTTCTACTGAACAGGAGAGATTTGAGGACTACCTAAACCTGCATGAAATAAAACAAAACAAAACAAAAAGAAACAACCCTACTCCTCCACAATAAACAAAAATCCCTTTCTTTTCTACTACTGAATTCCTGTCAACTTATAAAGCAATTATATTCTAAGACTGATCAAAAGAATCATAAATTATTTCAGTTGGTGCTTTGGGGCCAAGTTTTATGTCTTGTATAGGATTATCAATACGCTCTCACTAAGGAGGAAAGAACGGAAACCAGCCTGCCCAAACTAATATTTTTGTATTGGAAATATAGCATAAGAATATGAAACCATGGACTATAGAAAACTAAGAAATAACAATCAGCTTTCTGTGCTGAAAGCCTTTTTTACATTCTTCATGTTAAATGACAGTTATTCACATGACTTTCAGTTCTTGTAGAGTCTTAAAATGCTGAGGATTTTTTCTCCAGATTATTTCAGTTTTAGTGAAGATTATTAGTATCTCTCCCAGTTCTATATAGTTGTATTCATGACCTTCCACAAATCATGTTTCTCCATTTCTAGCTCCATGAGGGTGAAGGATACATTTATATAAAGAACAGAAAAGCTCTATGATGAAGATTTTTTAAACATAACTAAACATGTGAAGTTATATTTGAGTGAGACTGCAATATTAATAGACATCGTTTTGCATATTTAATGTTACTTCAATATTATGAGTGTCTTTCAAAATTACTATGACATATGGAATGGTTCATGTGGATGATGAAAACATCAGTTTACTTTCTCATATTTTATTTAGAGTATTACAATAATTTTCCATTGTTGAAGTTTACGATTGCTCTCTGCCCAGTTCTCTAGCCTGCCAAGATCCAGGTCAAGCTAAATTATTAGATTGACCATTTATTGCCTATATTAATTGGTTTAGTGAAGGATAATGCTTGACTTTCAGGATTTCAAAGGGCTGCATATGGGCCTAATTTGTACTTTGACCTGTGATTGCTAATCATTATTTGTTTGAAAATTTAAAAATATGCAGAGCACAGAATAGGAAGGAATACATGACTGGTCAAGAAAGATGTGTAAGATATACTTGTAATTGATCATACTGTACTTCACTCAGGCTAGCAGTCATAAATTGGGCTATTTTTCTGAAGTTCTGCCTCCACAAACCATTTGCTTGACAACCTTTGATTTTTTTTCTTATTTTCTCTGTATTGATTTTCCAATACAATTGTCAATCTAACTGATTAATCTGTGTAGGTATATGGAGCACAGATGTTCTTTCAGTTTTGCTCCTTGCCTGAAACAACGAGGAAGCCAGCTAAAAATTACTCTGAAAGGAAGGCACAAATTATCAAAGAAAATATGAGTAAACAAAGGCTTAAGAGTAATGAATGTGGAAGGATGTAGGCATGTAAGTTTTACCTTGCTGCAACATAGATATTTTTGCATTAGGTTTCACTACCTTCTGTTGTTAACACTTATATAAGTTACTGAATTTTTTGGGATTATAAAAATCTATTTGTTCTGAGTTTGTGTGTCTATTTGAAAATATCATACTTTGATCTGTCATTACTGTCTCTTCTTGTCTCCTAAAGACAAGATGAACTTTATGTCAATTTCAATTAACTACAATGTGGTCTAAAGAATGTACGAAACTGCAGCCAGATCTATCTCATGGAAATTTTTTCCTGTCCGAAGTATGATTCTTACAGAATCAGAAAATAATTTTAGTTGGAAACAACCCATAGGGATCACTGAGTCCAACACCCTATTCCTTGCAGTACTACCTCAAATTTATTGTGACTTCAATCTGGGATTGGAAATGAGGTGAAACTCAAATGAAAGATTATATTTTTCCTGTTCAAATGCTAGTGCTATGTCTTCTTGGCTGCTTTGTTCCATAATGTGCAAAGTAGTACACCTACAAGGAAAGGATATGTGGGAGATTCTCTGCAATCATAGCGATAAGATCAGGAAACTGGAGGCTCCAGTTCCACCGCTTAAGGCTTAATCATAGACAGAAGACAACAAACATTTTAATAATCTCGTTAGAATCCTATTCTTTTATGTTATCCACAAAGAAGCTTTCAAGATGGTTTTTGGTCTACAAAACTGAAAACTTTGGTTAAATCCTTACTTTGTTCACAAATTAACATACTTACAGAGATGTATTATGCAGTAATAGAAGGTTTTCTGCTCAGACTATACAAAGAGGTATTGTTTGGGATCCAGCCACAGAAAAAGCCTTGAAAGGGGAAAATAAATTTTAATTCTAAACAACTGTCAAACCACTATATACCAGCATCTATCTAAGAATAAAGATCTTTGTGTCTGACAAACCTAATATTTCTGTTAAGAGGGTTGCTTACACTTGAAAATTTCTCTTACATAATAATCTGTTCATGGATTTTCCTTCTTAGAAGTGTATAAGAAAACTGTCCCTTTCTTTGCTGAATCTTTTTTCTTTTTTTTTTTTTGCCAGCTTTTTTTTTTTATCTTGGTACCTCTATTTCTCATTATCTGCTACTTTTTCAATCTAAATTAAGTCTCAACTAAATATCAGTGTAACATTCGCTGCAAGGAAAATTAAAAGAGACCACAGGAATGCATTTAGGTTATTTTCACTTTCTATTTCTGACTTTATAGTTACTTGATCTCCATTTAAAATAGGAGATCTACAGATAGGTTTATAGCTTTTTCATTGTAACCACGTTTGAATAACAAACATTACTTTATGGTACGTATACTGACTACGTTTGTCTTGGTTTGCATATCTTTTGCCTTTGAAAATAATGTTTGTGCCCAATCTTACGCATTAAAAGACGTAAAATGTGTTTTCTCATACAATAAGTCAGATGTATGCTAAGAAATCCATGTAGACTTACATTTTTGCTAAATCAAATTTTTAAAAAAATTACTTAGGCAGGTGGCAAACATATCTACTGTCTCATTCAATACTTCCTTTTATTCATCTGTGCTCCAAGTAATCCCTTCTAAATCACAAACCACATAATATTCCTCTTCAGTGTCTTCTCCAGAAACCTAGCTTTGAACTTCCACCTTTAATAAGATCGGCTAGACCTGAAACTCAGATATCCCTATTATGCTGGAAATTTAGCTGTTCTTTTTCTGCTCAAGTACCAATTTCTTCCAGCCACTTTGCTTGGTTACTTCAGATGGTCAGCAGGAAACATTACCACTTCTTGTCTCAGTGGGAGTGCACTGTTTCAGAAAAAGATAGAAGAAAACTGCTCTCTGTTTATTTTTCTCATATCTGAAACTAATTAAGCTGACATTAACTATAAATATGCATTACCATTAAACATTAAAAACTTCATGTAAAAATGTGTTCTGCCATGTTGAGACATAATAGTATTCCAATAAAAGGCAAAAATAAGACAACTTTTTTCACATTATCACCTTCTCACATGAGTGATCTAATTTTTGTAAATAGGACTGCTCAAAACCCCCTGCAATGTTAGTACAGAAAGTCCAATTATGCTCCAAAATCACAAGGGGTAAGCAGCAATAGAAGCAGAAGACTTGGCTACATTTCACAGGAAAGGCAATTTACCAACCAAGACATTATTGTCAAGAGGCTCTATCTGAATGTATGAATAAAGCAAGTGATGCTGCTTTTGATGGCTTTGTTTGTAACAGATTCTTCTCCTGTAGGTGGTTCTGAGTTCGCTCTCAGGCAGCTGCTGCTAGGACATGAAGTTTAACTCAATAGGGAAACAAGCTAATCTGCAATTTCCTGGGTAGGGAAACAGAGAAAAGGGGAAATGTGGGTGGAGAGGAACAAATGGAATCCATAGACAAGATATTTCTCTGACAAAATGCGCTTAAGGTTTTTTTTAATAAATTAGTGAGACTGACATTACATATATGACAGTGGCATGAAAGCTAAAATAGTAATGAGCAAAACTGCTAAAATATGTGGTAAACTGTCTCGTTAAAGAGTAGGTTACCACAATAAATGATTTCTTACTTCATGAGTCAGCCTGACAAGGACAGGGATACCCACATTCCTGTGTCTGTTATGACTCAGGCTGTTCCTCTTTACAGACTCAGGGTGTTTTCATTGAAAATGAAGTACTGTCTGAGTACAAGATAAGGGAACTACTTGTCTTCATGCTGGCATATCTTTTTTTCCACTTTATTTATATACTCTGCAGGTGCTGACAATTTCTAGCTGTTTTGGGTTGTTTATTTTGTGGTTTGCTTTTTTTTTCCAGATTCAAGGATTTTCAAAATATGGTCTTGCTAATATGTTGGCACTGTATGTGAGAAGAAATTTCTCTGGTTGTTTTAAGGAAGGGGAGTGAAACCAGCCATTCTTCTTCCAATCAAAATCTTCACTGTTACATGCAAAAACAAAGACCATGTTTGTAGGATTAAGTAGCATACTGAATGTTAAATGGTCACAATTTTTTTTGTTATCAGCCCAATAATATTGATAATTAAATTAGAAAAATATTAGTTACCAAGTATTACAACTATTAGCATTTTTTTGGCAAATATTACAAATTTTCAAGTACAGAGTATGCTGCAATCACTACTTACTCAAAATTTTAAGATGTTCATCTTTTTGAAAAGTAATTAAAATCATGTCAGGTATGTTTTGTTTAAAGCAATAATGTAGAACCCTTTAAAACCTCCACATTTCTAACCTTATGTATCGTGTCATGTTGTGTCACATCAGCCTGATTGCATTCATTTTCAAATACATGATGTGACACACTAACATGATTCAAATTTCAGAGGATTTAAGGGCCCCTGCTTTAATTGTGAAAAACATGAAGCAAGAAAAAGATGGTCCATGCTTTAGAAATAGCACAGTAATTGCATATGCATTTTTGAGGAAAAAAGTACTCTTAGTAAAGAATATGGCTAGTGAAGCACAGACTCCCTTATCACTAATGGACTTTCTAGGGCTTTTGGTAACCATTGATACTCAATTTTAACACTAAAAATAATATGGTAATATTGTTTGCCTCTTATAAATCCTAGCTAACATTTAGGCCATATGAAGCCAAATTTTTTCATTTATGAATGTCAATAACTTCATCAAAATCTCCTGGTAAGCAATATATAACCAGTTTTCCTTAGATTAGATATGCATCAATACTATATTTCTACAATTTCTAATGTATTTTCATGTAGTAAAAGGTAAAAATAACTGAAATAAATGTACTTGTGGATGTGTTGGATGCAGCACATTAATTAAACATAATATTCCTGCATATTATAATAGTTGCTCATTTTGTAAAAAAATAAAATTGCTGCTTAGTATTTAGTAATAAGTTGACGAAATATAAAAATTAATAGATGTGCCAGATACTTTGATGGGCGAACACACATTTTGAAACATGAATCATATAGTTTCATCAAATTCTTTCAGGACCTTATTTTCATGCAACTTAACTTTCTCAAACAAATGTTAACCTTTTGAATTTAGTCTTTCCCACCTACTGTATTTTTTTATCTGATGAAAAGTGCTTTATAATATGTTTCAGCATAGAAAATAGTAGTAAGTTTAAAAGCTTTACTTTATCACTATAAAGATCTATGCTTACACTAGAGTCTTATTGATGTAACATCGGTTATTTCAATGAAATAGCCAATGGCTCTTTCTTAACTGGTTTAGTAAATATGAGATAAGGATAAAGCACAGAGTCCTTTGGGACTCTTTGAGTTGAAATGTGTCACATGAATGCATTTATATGCATCATAGTATTTATTAGCAAAATATTATAAATTGACAAATGTATATAATTTGTCATTGCAATGGGGAAGCTAGCTGGGATAGTGCTGAAAACTTTCAGTGTCCTTAAGTTTTATCACAGAGAAAGAATGAAGAAAATCTTACAATGAGCCATAGAGGAAAATAATTTATAACAAAAATAATCTTTATCTGCTGCAAAATAATTTCATGGACGGCTAAGGAAGGAAGGCTAAATTCTACTCACCAATTAATTTCAATTGATAAAGTCAATGCAATGATGACATCTCATGCATCAACCCCATAAAACCATCACACCTAAAATCATATGAACTATAGGANACTGTGGTATCACTATTATCACAGTTAGAGGAAGAGGGTTGCAGGATGAGGTGTACCTGAGATCCAATTTGGGAGGAAGCTGGAGTGATTTAAAAAAAAAAAAAAAAGACAAAAAAACCCAACCAAACAAAAAACCTCAACCAACCGACCAATCAAAAAAATTGTCTACTTTTCCAGAACTACCAGTCAGAAAATAAAACTTTTATTTGTAAATCCAGCACAGGAGTTTGCCATAGACATTAGAAACCAAAAAACAGAAACACTATTTCTTCATTGTTTTCAGAGGAGGAGTGCATTTTCAAATTATTAAGTCCTGCTATCAATCATCTTAACGCACTGAGTCTTCCCGTAATACACCAGACAAATCCACTATATCTCTGCCTTCTGTTAGTGTTCCTTAGGTTACAAACTGGGGCTCACAAATTCAAGCACCAAATTACACTGTTATGTGTGATATTTGAAAATGTATTTCAGGATATGGCACACATAGAAGCAAAATACACTTCAAGAATTTGAAGACAGATGACTCTGAACATATTCTGAGGCAGAGTGAGCTTGCAAAAATATGACAGGTATTGCATGTTACTATGAAAATTGCAGAAAACCCTGCTTTCTTGCTGCTGCCTTTTAGTATATGTTCTTCAGTGTAGATGAACAATGAAGACATGTAATTTAAATAAAATTCTGACTCTTTCCAATGTCTGAGTGGAATATGTCTCATTGTGTTACAATCAATGAGGAAAAGCCATTAGCTCTTCACAGGACAGGTCCTAAAATATCCCTAACATTTCAGCCTGAGTTTTAATATAAATCGCTCTCAGTGTGTGGGTGTGTGTATTGTGAAGAAAGTTTTCCTTTTCTTTTCTTAAAAAAACTATCTCAAAAGTTATTGCATGCATTTAGAATCATGGCACCAACTTCATACTTCATTTCCTCTAAAAACTGTAGACAACCTTTTGTATAATGATGCATTTTGTAGGTGTATTTTGGGAGAATAATATAATTATTTTATTCTGTAGAAAAGAGACTTGAAAAGTTAACAGAAGGAAAACATTTGGCTCATCTGCTTAAATATTTAATAAATTTTTATAATGTACTACCCTAGTCATCCTAGGAAAAGAAAAATTCTAAATTGATTTGCTTCCATTAGTCACTGAATTATGGTGGCAGACAGAGACTGGACAAATATGAACACCCATTTGCTCACTTTCTCCTACATTGATACTCTTGGGCCCATAATAAGAATTTTGGAAACTTTTTTTTTTTTTTTGTTCTCTGTGCTGGGTGTGGTGATCACCTAAAATCTACACCTGAATTTCAGCTTAAACACCGGGCCACATCAAGACCTGAAGCAAAGTCTAGAAACATTACAGCTCCTAGAAATTACGATATCAGCTGGAGAATTTAGGCTAGGACTAAAATGTATGAGTCTTTCTCTAAGTGGATTTCTCTATGTTGATGTTTACTCGTCATGCACATGATTAACGTAACAGGATGCACCATAAAGAGAAAGGGCTTCCTTCAAATTCCAAGTCATAGATGCCTAATGACACCTGAGATGTTGCAGTGTATCTGCAGTGACTTAAAACTGCCTATTCAGGAATATATGTGTGTCCCATACATCCTGAGCCATAACTTCTAGGTGCAGATGCATAGCTTAGAAACTCAATTGCCTTTATAGTTAAAGAATTTAATTTCAATGTTAGGCAGTAGAGAACATTTTCATCATTTATATCTACTGCCATGGACCTTCACTTCCTCTCTCTCATGTGAATACAGGGTTACCCATAACCAATACTATTTAATGATTAAAGAGCAACCTGAAATATAAAGGAATTGTGTCTATTTATTACCAGAAAAAGTCAATCAATATTGACTCAATATTCAAGATATCGATCAATATCTTCATACTAGTTTCTGTTCATTATCCTTACTGAATCCAGATTATGCTTAGTTTTTTACTATGTCTAGTTTTTACGGGTCTGGTTATATTTCATGATATATGGCACACATTTTTTACGTGTCTCTGAATTCTCCTTCAAAAATTCCACATTTTTTCCAGATATTTTATAATAAGTCTAGCATCTTACCATAAATTGCATGCCACTATATGATTAAAACATATAAAAGAGTATACACTTTTT
>VWZS01010491.1:508145-546091 GCA_013397075.1 Rhabdornis inornatus | reverse complement strand
GTCCGGCTGTGTCACAGTTTGTCCGATTGTACCTCAGTGTGTCCGTGTGTGTGTCCGGCTGTGTCACAGTTTGTCCGATTGTACCTGAGTGTGTCCGTGTGTGTGTCCGGCTGTGTCACAGTTTATCCGATTGTACCTGAGTGTGTGTCCGTGTGTGTGTCCGGCTGTGTCACAGTTTGTCCGATTGTACCTGAGTGTGTGTGTGAGCGTGCCTGGGTGTGTCCGAGGCCGAGACAACTAAACATTGATAACAGAAACATTGATGAACAAATCTTTTACTTGGGCATTTACTCCCCACACCCACAGCGTCCCCGAGCCGTCCCCAAAGCGTTCCGAGCTGTCCCCGTGCTGTCCCCGCGCTGTCCCCGCGCTGTCCCCAAAGCGTTCCGAGCCGTCCCCAAAGCGTTCCGAGCTGTCCCCGAGCTGTCCCCGCGCTGTCCCCAAAGCGTTCCGCGCTGTCCCCAAAGCGTTCCGAGCTGTCCCCAAAGCGTTCCGAGCTGTCCCCGAGTGTCCCCCGGCGCTGAGGGCGGGCCCGGCCATGGCGGCGCTGTGCTGAGAGCGGGCGGGGGGGGGCCGGGCCGCGCATGCGCACCCGGACCCTCGCTGCGTCTCGGCTGCCGCCGCCGCCGCCGGGAGGAAGCGGAGCGGCCGCAGCCGCGGCCCCGCTGCGGGGATGGGGCAGCTCCCGGTGCCGCTGCCGGTGCAGCTCCCGGTGCCGCTGCCGGTGCAGCTCCCGGTGCCGCTGCCCGTGCTGCTGCTGCTGCTGTGGCAGCTCGGCGGAGCTCGGGCTCAGGGTGAGCAGCGGCCGCTCTGCTCTTTGCTGCCGCGGGCGGGCGGTGCTGGTGGGGAAGGGGCGCTCGGAGCGGCGGGCGCGGAGCCCCCGCGGGGGCCGCGGCCGGGAGGGATCGGGATCGGGATCGGGATGGGGATGGGGATGGGGATGGTGCCGGTGTCCTGCTCCCCTGCTCCCCACTGCGGTCCCCGCCGTGCTGAGGCTGCCCCGGGGCCTGCCCGGGGGGATAAGGGGAAGCGGGAAGGAAGGAAGGAAGGAAGGAAATGGCTCCAGGGCGGTGTTGGAGCCGCGGGGTTGGGGCGCGGCGGGCGGGTTCGAATCGCAGAGCCCTGGCATTGTTCGGCTTGGGAGGGACCTCAGAGCCCATCCCTGCCATGGGCACGGACACCTGCGGCTGTGACCTCTGTCCAGCCCGGCCTTGGAGCTGCTTTAAACTCCGCTTTCCGTCCCTGAGCCCCGCTTTCCTTTTTCCTTAAGCAAAGACAATGAGCTCTGTGAGTGGGGCCGGATTGTTTTTTCTTCCCGCAGCAAAGGAAACGGGTGTACTGTGAGTTAAATCGTGTGTTTAACTACAAAAAGAAAGGCAAACAGAGCAAAACTAGGATGCGGTAGGAAGTGCGTTGTCTGGGTAGAATGACTAAAGAACTTGAAACAATGAGTAACGTGCCCTATAGACCTATAGAGCTGGGCGCAGTTAAAACCTAAATTTAAAAATTGGAAAATTCTTAAATATATCCTTAAGAGCTCTTGAATTACTTTGTTTCCTGTGCTGTCACACCTCAGTGTGTTTCTTTTGTTCTTGCTAAGGTGCTGTGCTGCTTTTTCCTTCCTGTCCCAGGTGAGTGTCCCCAGCCAGAGCGGCTGCAGTATGCAGAGCTCAGCGAGAGCTCCAGGGAAAAGAAGAATTTTCCAGTTGGGACCCAAATCTCCTTCATCTGCCGGCCAGGATACGTGAGAGTGCCAGGGAAGTCACTGACCTGGACGTGTGGTGATGACTTGCAGTGGTCACCCCCAGGCGTGTTCTGTGAAGGTAAATTTTTGGACCCCTTCTTCCCCCAGTTTTATTGGTTTGCAGGTGGGAATTAGGGTTTTGCTGTGTTATAAATGAGGCTTGGAAAATGCTGGTGTGGGTAAGAGCCGTAAGTGCCAAACATTTTGTCTTTGTATGTAAGTACAAAAATGTAGATTTTTTATTTTCTTTTTTTTCTCCCCCCCCCCTCCCTTTCCACAGCAAGAAAATGTCTATACCCAGGAGATTTGGAAAATGGTTATTTTGATCCAACAGATCTTACATTTGGTTCAAAGCTGACATTTTCTTGTAAAGAAGGGTAAGTGTTTTGCTGAAGTTAATGAATCCTTTTTCTTTTTTTTAATGTTTACACTGGATTTGTACCAAACCCAAGTTTTCTATTCCAGTTCTGACCTGAAACCTGAATTCTACCCGTAGCAAATGAAATTACAGCTAATTTTAATTTGATTCCCTCATTTAATTACTCTTTGCATCAACCCTGAGCTTTTTAGTGAGATTCTGCAGAACTGGAGTGTTACCTCTAGTGGCTTCTTTTTATGCTTTTGTGTCAGAGGGAGTAAATGTATATTCATCATCCTTCCTTATTGAATAATTAAGTCAAAAACATTAAGGAGGTTTTTTTCTCCTTTTCCTTGAGTATTGGTAATTTTAGGACTTTAATAATAGAGGGTAATTCTGAAAATGGTGAGACTTCCACAGTTCCTTAGCGATGTCTCTTTTGCTTCTGTTTTGCTTTCAAAGTGAGACTGTCAGCAAGATAAACAAGATTCTGTTCTCATTACAGCAAAACCCTGGTGTGTTTTGTCCCATAGTGACAGAACAGAATTCATTACAAGAACCAATTTTTTGGTGCTTGTTGGAGAAATGAGAAGTTTCACTTCTTCAAACTTTTTACCTGTCTAGATACAGATTACGGGGTAATGAAGAGATTTCCTGCGTTATCAAGGGTGGAGGTGTTGGCTGGAGTGGGCTTCTGCCTCACTGTGAAAGTGAGTAAATTACTTTAATTACTGCTGTGTTTGATTTTCCATTCAGAGTGGGATATTTCATTTGCAGACAACTGAGCTGCTAACTTTCCAGTATAAAAAATGATGGGAAAACGAGGGTGATTTTTTTTCTTAACTGCTTGGGTTGTGCCTGAGGAATGACCACTGAAAAATGATTTTGTGGTAATTATCTCATATTAAAATCAACCTGTTGTTGAAGTGGAGGTTCCATAGCATGACTTCACGTAGCTGGGTCAGGTTTTCAATGAAATGGTTTGAAAATCAAGGCTTGCTCTCTACGGTGAACCAGCTAACACAGCAAAACCAATCTGACCAATTTTTGGGCTTTATTTACAGACATTCCTTGTGAGCCACCTCCCAAAATAGCCAACGGGGAGTACCAGGAGAGAGATGGCTACGTGTACCAGAGCTCAGTGACTTACAGGTGCCGGGATCCCTTCTCCCTCATCGGCCCAAACACGATTTACTGCACAGTTGATGCAAATTCCACCGGAGTTTGGAGTGAGCCACCTCCACAATGTCGAGGTTGTTGGGATTTTTCATTCTTTATTGCAGTGTCTAGCCCTTTTTTTTTTTTTGGGAGAGGGGTGGGGTGAATGGGCTTTGCCTCTTGAAAAGAAGGAAAAAGTGCTCTGGTGCAAAATTTGGTACAGTTCCAGTGGAGGTCACATCAGCATGGTGGATATTGATAGGTTATGGCACAGAATATGACTAAAATTTAAGTTAAAACTTGAAAAACACCTGGGTGAGTGTCTTGTTGGTAGAAGTGACAAGGCCAAAGTGAAGGAGCTGGGAGAGCACAAATCCTGCAGAAGAATTGTGCCAAGGGCAAGGATGTGGGGGCTGAATTAGGAATTGCAAAAAACTAAGGAAGATTCCTTTTCCTAAAAACACAGGACTGTGGAAGTGCTGCAATCAGTATTTTTACAAAGTTTCTCCAGAACAACTTGGGGAAATTGGCACGTAGGGAAAAGATGTTGTGTTTGGTGCAATGTTTGTGTTAACAGATGTTTCCAGGCTTTGTTTTTGTTTGGTAACAGATGTTTGTGTTAACCAGTGCTTTGCCTCTTTCAGTGGTCAAATGTGAAGACCCCAGAGTTGAAAATGGGAGAAAAACATCTGGATCTGAGTATTCCTACACTTACAAGAACTCAGTTGTGTTTGAGTGTGATCCAGGCTATTTCATGGTTGGAGCAGAGGTAATTACCTGTGAAGAAAATAGCAGCTGGGTTCCTCCAAAACCAACTTGTGAGAAAAGTAAGACTTTCTATAACATTCCTTCTCCTCTTGTGTGTTGAAAGTGTTTTAGCTAAAATAGAGCATTATGGTGTTCTAGTGATTTCATGGGTGAAGGCAGGAGAAAAGGTGTGGAATGCAGGAAAAAATACTTGATACAGAGAATTAGGAGTTTGCACAGTGAGGAAAGCTGTAGTATCCTTCTGGAGTAGTTGAAATCTTTGTGTGTGTGGGTTTTTTATGCAGCTCTTCAGCTCCTACTTTCTAGAAATTACTCTAGAGCTCAGATAAATCCAGATTTCTGAGCTGCCACATCATAGGATTGTGTTACTTTAATGAATACCTACAGTGATGTTTAAGTTTTCTAAAGGGAATATTTATACTTAAAATTGGGGTAAAGTTAAACTTCTGACATGAGCTGAGCTATTTTTCTTACATGAAGGCAACTTGTATTTGTGGAATGAGTTACTGACTTCTGAAATAAACTTTATTCTCACTGAATTTTTTTAAATTCCTGTGTTAGTCGCTGCAGATATTTGTCCTCCCCCGAAGATCCCCAATGGGGCCCTGATTCCAAGCAAAGCTTCCTATGGAAAAGGAGAGTCTGTGCAGGTCAGGTGCAATGCTGGCTGCTCCTTCCCTGATGGCTCTGCAGAGGTGACAGTGACCTGTGAGGGACAGGGCTCCTGGGGTTCTTTACAACGCTGTGCCTGTGAGTAAAACTGCTAAAATCAGGAGCACGCTGACAAATTCTAAATATCTGATGTAGTAATAAATTTTTTGATATTTTTTTCCCCTCTTTTCTTTCCAGGTGAGTCTGAAGGTTCTGGTTCCACACCAGTCATAAGTCATGGGAGAGTGACAGCTGGACAAAAACCTTCCTACTCTGTGGGGGATTTCATTACCATTGAGTGTTACTCGGGGTACACCTTGGATGGGGAGCCTCAGATTCAGTACATGGGAAACAACCAGTGGGTGCCTGCAGTGCCAACCTGCCAGCTCAGTAAGTATGGACTGCAGAAACTCCACGGGGATGAAAATACATCCATGAGAATAATCCTTTTATCTTCAGGAGAAATAATTAAATGCAGCTTCTTTCTTTATTTTGATGTCAAAAATAGGGTTTGATAAAATTGCTTAAAATATTCATATTTTAAGTTAAATAAATATTATTATTTCAGTTTGTCTGCTTCAAAGATTGTGTTGATAGAAGTACTTGACTTGAAATAGCTCCGTGAATATTTTTATAATAATATTTGAGTAAGAAGCACCTGTGTTCCTCTTGTGATACTGATTCCTTCTGTTTATAGGTGGATATATCATAGCCATCATCTGTTGTAAGTATTTTCTAAAACCTTAAAAAAATATGCTACAAATTATATTTTTTATGTGAAAATCCATTTTAGATTCCAATCACCTGAGACTCCAGCAGGGTGATTTTGGAGTTTTGGTTAAAGCTGCATGATTAAAAAAAAAGATTGCATAGCTATTACAACTTAATTTAGTGTGAAATGTGCATTTTACATTTCAGAGGCAGTTTGCAACAACGTGGCCACTTTGATAAATTTCAGAGTTTGGGTTTGCTGGGGGTGTGAGTAAATAACTCTGCCAGTGAACAGAAGTGTTCAGTCCCTTCTCTGGCCTTGCTTTTGTTATCCAGATTTGTATAAACTTGTAAAAAGTAACATTAGGGCTTTGTCATTCCTTTTTTAGTGTTCCTGAGCTGGTGGGGTTCTGCCATCTTGGTGGTCACTGGTTGTGAGCTGAACTGTCTTGCAGAGTTTTGAGTAAAGAACCAAATATTTAATTTACATGGCTCATTCCATAAATAATTTGGGTTGTGGGGTTTTTTTGAGGGATAGAGGTGGGGTAGAGCTGTAGATGAAAACAAGGCTATTTCTGCAAAATTTTTTGATGCTTTTTTTGTGAGCTGGAGATGGTCTTTATCACTCTAAGACTTTTTCATTTTAATTCTTCCTAAAGTGATTGTGGTAATTGTGATGCTCCTGGCAGCCTTCTGGATCTACAAGAAATTCTTCTCACAGAATGGGTGAGTAAGCTTCCTTTTTATTAACACTGCCAATTCCCGAATGGCTGAGCCAAAGCTGTGCTGATGTTTAAGTTTATTGAGCTTTGTGTGCCCTTTCTTTTTCAAATGTCTGGTTTTGTGTGAGCTCCTCCCAGCAGCTGATGGAAGCTAAAGCTTAACCATGAATTTGGCTTTGGTTTTGGATCTGCTGTTCAGCTAAGCTGCTAATTAACACTTGCACTAATTTCAAGGAAAGAAAATCCCTGTTCTTTAGCTTGGGTTTGGCAGTGTCCACTTGCCAAGGGAAGCATTTTGTCCATCTGCTTCAAAAGTGTCAGTTCATCTCCCAAAGCCAGGGGGAGTCTTGGTTGTGTGGGCTTGTGCTGCCAGAAGGTTTTCAGGTTTTTCTTCTCCTCCTGCAGCCCCAATGTTGGTGTCTCTATGTTAAAGACTTGCAAAATCAACTGTAAAATATTTGATTTGTGCATAAGCAATTAGTGTTCTGTTTTTAATGAGATATGTAGGGTGTTTTAAACTTCATCTTCAGAGCAACTGGGGTTTATGTGTGGTTTTTCATGGAGGGGCAAGAGATTGAAATTCCTTTTTCTGCTTTGCTTTTTGCTGTGATGCCTGATTTTATCTTCTGGAAAAAACCTTTTTGTCAGAGAAATATTTTGTAAAATGCAGAACACTTTTGCAGTGCAGAGCAGATTAGGTGTTACACAGGCAATGTCAGGATAAGCATCTCATCAAAACAATGTTGTCTTTTTCCAAAATCTGGTGGGATTTATCTGGAGTACATGAAACAAAGGAAGGGATGCTTTAAATGAAGCAAACCAGAGGGAATATTCCTGTGGTTTGTGTTTGTAATGAAGTATACACAGATTGGGAGAGCCCTGGAGGTGGTTTATAACCAGTGAGGTTTTGCCTCAGTGACTTTTAAATAGGCAGTGCATTATCAACCCAAGGGCCAGAGTGTGCTGCTGAGCAACCTGGTGCTTTTGAGGCACTGCTTTTATCCAAAACTTGGATATTCTGCAGCCTGGATGGGCCAGGGAAGAGCTCTTGGTGCAGTTCAGGGCAGCACTTGCTGCTTCATCCGTGGAGAGACTTCTCAGGGGGTAGAAAGCAGGAGGGATTTAAAGCAGCAGCATCAAAAATTAAAGAATGTGACATTCCTGAATATCTGACAGCATGAAAAGCCTCATTGTGCCCAGTGCTTCCCTTCATCTTCCTCTCTCTGAGCATCTGACTGTTCCAGCTCTTTCTTGTCTGAAAACCCTGATCTAATCTCCTTTTATCAAGGCCTCATCTCCCTGTTCTGAGTTCCTGATGCAGCTGAGCTGTTGTGCTTCCAGCCCCTGATCCTTGCTGATTTGTAGCCTTCAAATGACAGCAAATCTTTCCTTGGCCTCTCTTTCTTGTGTGTTTAAACTGCACTTGGATGGGACATTGAATTAGACCTTTCTCCTCTTCTGCTGTTCAGCTCGTACACAGTTGATGAGAGTTGCAAGGAAATTTGTATTTTAAAAACTAATGTCCCAGCTGAGATGGAAGAAACTGCACAAATGAATTAATGAAAAGGTATAACTTTCCACCTCATTTGGACTTTTTGCAATGCAGCTTAAGTGTCTTTTTTATTGTGGTTTGCTTGGAATTTCAGGAGTATGGAGTCTGTCTAGCTGGGAACCTTGGCTTCCTTTAGGAAAGAATATCCTGGCCTTTCATTCATTTTGGGAGAGCAGGATGTAATATATAAAGAATTATCATTTAGCAGTGTCAGTAAGAGCTTCCAATGATTGTAAATCACATTTCTTGGTGTTGTGTTTGAAGCATGAGTAGCATATTGCCTACAATACTCAGAAGAATGTCTGCACCCACCCCAGTGGTGAGTTACTTTTCTTAGCTAATAGTTTAATCCCCTGTAATTAGAAGCTGGAAACCACCTTTGGACACTAAAACTCTAAAGGCAATTGTGCATCCCTTCAGAGAAAACCAGATCACATCTCTCACAATTATTGATTCATCTGCATTTTTGCTTTCTAGAAGAGAATAAATGAAGGGACTAACAAGATCTTTTGAAACCTTCTTATAAAAAGGTGATTTCTTTTTCAAATTCAGAGTTCTGTAGCCCTGAAAGGGATCAGAATACAGTTGCTGATGTCCTCTCCTGCATTTTAACCTAATGCTCAGTCCAGTTTGATGTGTGTGATGAGTGTTGGGGTTCTTCCTGCACTTGTGTAGGGTCCAATGAGCTCTTCCAAAATCTGCCTCTTCAAACCTTGTTTGAACAGGACACTGCAGACAGGACAGCTCAGGACTGTTCCTTGCCTGTATTTTGTCATTGCTATCTCAACAGAGCTGGAACTACAAATGTTTTTTCAACCAGCATCTTTTTTTTTTGTTGTTGTTGCTTTTCTCCATTGCACAGATTCTGAGGAGGTGATGGGTTCTTTTATCCCAGCTTAATGCAAAGGTCTTTTCATGTGCATAGTCTGGATTTTATTGACTTGTAAAAGACAAGTGAATTTTCAGTATTTTTGGTGAGGTTTTTGTATGAAGATTAAGCCTGGAGTTTGTTCCAAAGTAATGTATAGATTAGGGAATATCATCTTCACTCTGAAGAAAGATATTTCTGATTAAGATAGGATCTGTTTTGTGGGTTATTTTTGGAGAGAAAAAGAGGAATCAGGAGATAGAATTGAATTCTTCATTGCAATCTTACCTTTACACATGATAAGAGAAATGATTGGTCTGGAGTGTCAAAACACTGGTAATTCTGGAGGTTTTCTTATGGAATGTGGAACTCCTTAGAGACTTGGAGTAATAGCACTGGGGTTTGGTATGGGGTGGGTTTTTTGTTAAAGGAAAAGAGGAGTTACTCAAGAACTTGGGACATACTTAAAAATGTCACTGTGAATTTTAGTTCTTGTATGTTTAAGTGTTGCTAAGTTGCTGTTAGTGGACTGCAGAATCAAAATCCATACAAACTAATATTTGATTTCTGGTTAGAAAATACATACTAAACAGCACACTGTAATTAAAATGAATTTCAGGGTACACCTGATGGAGTTACGGGAATCCTGTAACTGTTCTGGTGTTAGTTTTTGGTAATATCAGTCATCACTTGAAGTGATCCCTTTGGATCAAAGGCTCTGCTGCTCCTTGGGTCATTCCTGACAGTTCAGTGGCTGAATGAAGCTAAAATCTGCTCAGTCCAGCAGTTGCTTGGTAAAGAGAGGCTGAAGAATGACCCAGTTTGTGACTTCACCTGCAGCTTTAATGATCAAACTAAGGATGTGCTTTCAGTGTAAATGTAAAACCTCTTGCAATGTAAAACCTCTGATCTGACTTGTTTTTTTGTTTGTAGGAAACGTGACAGCACTCCCAGTTCTGCCGAATATAAGATGTATAAAGCATGAGTGACCTTTTTGGGGGTGGGAGGGACTTTGCAGAGGAATATCCCTGCCAGAGCTGCAAAATGATTGATTGCCCTTGCAGTGAGTTGCTGCCCATGAGCTCCTCGTGCTGTGTCTTGCTCTGCTGATGAACTGGAGGAGGAGATGTGTGATAGGATCCAAAGTGTGTGTGCACATAGACAACACAGATAGATCCTGCTCTGCCTCCCGTGCCCCTCCTTGTCCTCCTGTGCTTGTGAGCTGGGGCAAAGGCAATACCTGTAGCATGCCAGAGCGTGTGGGAGTGCTGGAATGTCACTGTCCCAGTGCCAGCTGCTGCTGCCTGCTGCTTTCAGTGCCACCTCTTTGCTTACAGAAGATGGCCAGTGTTTTCCTTTCTCCTGTCGAGCTCTGCTCACCCAAACCTGGTTGTCCTTCCCATCCCTTTTTGCATTTGAGACGGTGTAAATGGTTCTGTTGTTTCCTTTGTGCTCTGAAATGTGTTGTTGCTCATTCCCTGGAGAGTCTGGTGCCATTGAAGGCAATGTCTTTTGGAAACTATCACAGTTAAGATCTTATATACTCTACCTCTTTGTCTGCCAAAGTTGGTTGTTGTATATATAATGAATTAAAGTGTGCCTTGAAATCAGACTTCTATAGCTTTTCCTTTGCTTTTAAGAAGGAAAAAGCCATATATATTTCTGATTATTTGCTGTAATCCCCCAAAGACTGCAGTAGATTTGTTGGAACTGAAAACTGAAGGATTCTGTGGCAAAGGCATCCCCTGCCTGTTGACAGGAGGTCCCTAATTAAAGGAACTGCTGAGAGCTCAGTGGTGGCCATGTCCTGTTGTGAGCACAGTGGAAGTTCCTTAGGGTGCTTGATTTTTAGTGAGCCTTGGTGTCAGTTCTGGAGATCTTCAGTTGCTTTCAAGGGTGGAAATGGGTGCTGTGTGATCCACCCCCCTTGTTTTTTCACTTGAAGTCACCTATTCCACATTTCTAACCTCTGGCTGCAGACTGGGATGTTGAATCAAGCTCTGAAAAGCTGGATTTAGCATCAGATTCCTGTTTAGAAGCAGAAGCTTTTCCCTGTCACTCACTTTTCGTGTTGAAGGAAAACCAAACCAGTTCAGTTGTGTGAGATGTGGTGGTCTCTTGTTTGTTGCTTGTCCATCGAATGTTTTAGTCCAGATTCTGACTCCAGGAGCTCCCACCATGGTGTTTGTTATTACCTGAAACTCACTGCTACTTCTAATTCCTTAGCAAACCCCAAATCTTAACTAGAACAGGTTTTAGCTTCATGAATCTCACTATCAGCATACAGATAGCTTCTAATTTTCACAGAAAACCCAAATAGCCTCACTTCAGATGCCTGAGGCAGCATTGAAAGGGCTCTGGCTTGTCTGTGGCTGCTTGGCACTGCTCTCCCTGTCATCAACAGCTTGTTGGAGTGGCACAGAACTGTTTGGGGCTTTGTAGGGCTTTTTGGGACAATCCCAGCAGTCGTATTGTTGGAGTTCATAATAGGCTGTGCTTGTTAGAAAGGGGCTTTGGCTCTGCAGGAGGATTTGCTGTTGGTGGCCTGGCTGATATCTCAGTTTGAGAGATGTTTGTAAACACTGGGATGTGTGACTGGGACTGAGTGTGGTGGTGGTCAGGAGCTCAGCTTGCTTTGTGTGGCATCTGCAATGTGCTGAAATACACTGGAATGTTCTTAACTGGGAAGTGAAATCACTGTACAAAGTGGCCATATTTTTATTCTTCTTTCTGGATGTAAAGATTAGTGATGATTTGTAATATTCCAAATAAAAATGTTAAATTATTTAGCAGTAAGTGTTTGTCTTTCATTCATCCTTGTGCTGAGCAGCTCTTTTCCCATTGTTATCCAGGTGATTTTTTGTATTCCAAACATCAGGTGGAAACTGCTGAGAATGAAGTTTGCAGTTTGTGCACAGTTACTCAGTGTAGGGGATGGGTTTTAATTTGCTGAGCACCCTTTGGGGTTTCCTTTTACGATTGCAGAGAATTTCCCAGAACCTCCTAAATTTTACAGTGTTGACTTCTGAAAAAATTGGTGAAAAGTTGATGGAGAAGAGGAAGTTTATCTTGGGGCTGTGCTGGTGGAACATTTGAGGCAAAGCCCAGAGGGTGTTTTTGACCCTTTTGTCCAGTGTGTGCAATCCTTAGGGAATACAGCTCTGGTGGGTTTAGGTGACCTGTGAAGGAGAGTGGATTTAGGAATTGTGTGAATTTCACACTTGAAATGTGCTGAACTTCGTGTGTGGAGTCAGCTGCCTGATCGAGTGACAGAAAAAATAACTTCATATGCTGTGTTTCTTTTCCAGTTTGTGGTTGTGATACTCGAAGTGAGTTGGTGTGGAAATGATGCCAGACTGCACAGGTTTGCACTCTGGAGTTTGGGTTTGCAGTGAGCATTGATGGGATAAGCAGAGTTGCCAGAGGAAGTGTCCCTGCCCATGGGCATGGAGTGGGATGGAATTTAAGGTCCCTTCCAACCCAAACCATTCTGGGATTCTGCTCTGTGATTCTATTAATCTGACTTCAACACTACAAATTAATTTGGCCTAATTGTCATGAGTCCTGTGCTGTTTTTCTAAAACTCAGTGCTGCATGAATTATTTCATTTAGGAGTCTGGAACTGATAATTAAAGAGACGTGAGCTCTGTGCTAAGGGAAAGACTGCACGGAATAAAAATGTGTTGTTGCCATCTGCTGGTGACAGGAGCAGTGGGAGTAACAAAACAGGTCCAGAGTTACCTGGTGTAGGGTTAAATACTCTGAAGTGACAGTGGTTGGTGGGTTCTGAGTGTCACACTTAAAATCAGTGTAAAATAAACCCTGTCCATGGCAGGGGTTGGAACTGGATGATTTTAAGGTCCTTTCCAAGCCAAACCATTCTGATTCTCTGAATGTAAATATTTCTGAGGGTGATGAAAATGGAGCTGGGGGCTGAAATGAAGAGACTTGCAGCACTTAGGTGTTGTCCAGCAGGGAATCAGGTGATCTCTCTACCTGAGACAGAGCCCAGGAGCATAGAGCACACAATTTTATTTCAAAGGAAAAAAAAAAAAAAATCTGTGTAAAGAACAGGTTAAGGCAAACAAACAGCACATGGAGTAGAAGTGGTCAGGAGGTTGGGTGGCTGTGTTGTCACACCCAGGCCCTGGCTTGCTTGAGTTGAAGAAGCTGAGTTATGTTTGAAGAGATGCTTCTCTGTGTCTGGAAGCATCCCATCCTCACTTGAAGGGGATGCTGACTGTCCTCCTTCTGTGCAGGATGTTCAGCCTGTGGGGGGAACTCCAGGTCAGAGAACAGCAAAGCAGTGTTTGGGAGCCAGGTCGTGCTCTGATGGTGTTTGTTTGTGGCTTGGGGGGTGAGGGAAGGAAGTTTCCCATTGCTGTTGCTTTTCCCCCTACATCATAACCGATTTCAAATGGTGCTAGACAAAAACTGAGACTCTGAACACCAAGAGAAATCGGTCAGCCTGTGTAAGAGACGTTTTCCTGGCTCAGAGAAGGATCCTCTTGGAGATGGCAGCTATGCATTCTTTAGAGATTCTTTACTCAGTGCTCTGATCAAACCTTCATCCACACAGAGATCGGCTTTTCCGTGTCTGGGAACACGCTGGGCAACAGGGAGGGCAAAAAAAAAAAAAATTCAGCTTCTTTTAGTGCTTGGGGTGCAGGGTTGGAGAAGTGAAATATTGCTAGGAGGTACCAGCAGCAAACTGGAAAATGATTCTAGAAAAAGGAACGGATTCTGTGTGTGCTGGAGAATTATTCTGGAAAAAGGGAGTGGGTTCTGTGTGTGCTGGAGAATTATTCTGGAAAAAGGAGTGGGTTCTGTGTGTGCTGTGTGGCATCTTTGTGATGCCCAGGGGGTTGGAACTGGATGATCTTTAAGGTCCCTTCCAACCCAAACCAGTCTGGGATTCTGGGATTGCTGAAGGCATTTCTGTGTTTGATTACTGAGGTCAAATTTCTGTATTTGCAGAGCTATGGGATGAGAATCCTGTGGTGATGGAGTCCCCGAGCAGGGAGTGGAAATCCTTTTGCTCTGAGGCAGTAAATTAAACATTGATCCTTGTTTTGGGTATCAAACATACTCTGCCTGTCAAGGTACAAGAGGTACCACGTTGGTTTTCATGCAACTTGTGGATCACTTTACTCTGGACAACTTGAACTCATATCCATTGTTTATTAAGCAGAAGTACACGAGCAGGAGGCTGTGCTGGTGTGGCCCTGCCTTGGGAGGGTGATACAGTGCTTGGAGAAGTGTCTAGAAATCAGATGGTGTTACAAAGTGGATGGCTGGCAAAAAAAGAACCTTTGGAAAAGGGGCTGATGTGAGGAGCAGAGGATGTTGTTGAAGTGAGCAGGTGCTTGGTCTCCTCCCACGCTGTAATTCTTGCTCCTAGAACACTGATTTCAAATGGTGCTAGATACAAAGTGGGAAAATCTAAGCCACCATGTGAAACCAGCTTCCAGAGGAAGACACATCTTGTGCATGGCTGCAGGCTGAGGGAGAAAATCCTTCATCTCCACCGTACCTAGAGAAAAATTCATTTATTTATTAGACAGCAAGACATTTACCTTGGACTTAGCTACTTTATGGATACTTTTTTGTGGCATCTTGTGGATGGTTGAGGAGAAATTAAATATGTGGTGAGGAAAAACCCCCAGCCTGGCAGTGAGTGTTGTTTCCTGTCCTAGCCAGGTGGAATGCACTCAAGTTCTTCCCAGCAAGTGATGATCAAGGTTTTATTTCTTGCTAGTGCAGAGCTGGTGGGGTGAGTGTGGGAAGTTTGTGTGGTACAGGAACACTTTTTCCATTTCACTGCAGATGAAACCAGGCTATGAACCTCATTCTGTCCAAGGCACAGAGAGTTCTGGCTTTCTGTCACTCACTGATCAGAGAGTACAGGGCACATCAGGTGCTTTTTGTGACAGGGAAAGGGAATGTGAGTGTCCTGATGGAACTTCCCCCATCAGCAGTCCCTGTGCTTTAAATGAGCAAGGACTTGCAGACTTTTGTGAGACAACTTTTGAATCCTGCAGGCAGAATGAAAATAAATTGGATTGGAAGTACTTTGAGTGTGGGTCAGAAGAAAAAGGGAGCGTTCATAAATTGAACTGTAAATGGTTCAGAGGAAGTTGTCGAGGAAGGAGAGTGTGAAAACGAGTGGCTGATGGTTCCTGAACTGCAGCAGGGCTGAGCAGTGCACTTAACCTGCAGTGTCCAGAGCTCAGAGCAGAGGGAATAGAGGGGGTGTTGAGCAGCCTCTGAACTGCTCCACACATGCATAATTCAGGAGCTATCAACCCTTGGATAAGTGTCTGACCTGTGCTGGAGCAGAGGCCAGTGTGAAATGGAACAAAGCACAACTGGAGGCAGCAGTTTCACTTACTGATGCCCTGGGTTTTTGGCAACTCTGTGTATTCCTGTTGTAACCACATGCAAAAATCTGCTCCAGTGCCTCCATCCTAATGCACACTCCCAGGCAGCAGAGACAAAGCTCAGAGACAAGAGCTTGTCCTTCCAAGAAAGAGGGGTGGAGGAAGGGGAAATCACTGGACTAGATTCCTGTGTCTGGATATTTACTGTCGTTTCTAAATCCATTATCTGGGGCAACAGGGTGAAAGACGAGTGGAAAGCAGGTTCCCTCCCCAGTGCCTGTGCTGGCACAGTTATTTATGAGACAGCCCCTATTATCAGGTGAGATTTACTCCTGAAAAGCTGCCCCAGGAGTTGCTGCTGAGGAGAGGCAGGTGCAGCACAGATCACAGAATCACAGCAGCAGCTCTGAGGAACAGGCTCACACTGAGTTTTGCTTTCCTTTGCTTTTTCCTTGCCTCAGTAGTAAGCATTGCAAAGAAATCTTCATTAGGGTTTTGAAAAATAGTTGGAGGAAATGTCACTTAATTTTGTGCTGCTGGAAATGGGAACTTGTGTCAAAGTATGAGACTTAGAAGGACTGAACACGTCTGCACATCTTCCCCTCTGCAAAGGAGAGCAGCCTTTCCAGAAATACCATGCAGCAGATGAAGACCAATGGCTCATTTATTATTTATAGTTTTGATAAAACCAGGTTTCACTTCAGCATAATTAAGATGCTGCTGCTCCTCCTCCAGGCTACCTGGAGTTTGTCCTGTTGCCTTCACAAGCTCCCCAGAAGGTGTCAGCCCTTTCTGGCAAGGTGCAGGTGCACGTTTTGGGAGGGTACATCTGTCTGTGCTCTCTTTCCAAGGCTCCCAGTGTGTCTGGGCAGGGGAAAGGAGCAGTTCAGGATGCTGTGATCCACAGCACCCTGCTGGGAATGTGCACATGGGCAGGAAAAAAGGAGCACAGGATAGTTTGGGTTGGAAGGGACCTTAAAGCTCACCCAGTGCCACCCCTGCCATGGGCAGGGACACCTTCCACTGTCCCAGGCTGCTCCAACCTGGCCTTGGACACTGCCAGGGATGGGGCAGCCACAGCTGCTCTGGGAATTCCATCCCAGCCCCTGGGATGTCACCCTGTCACCTGTCCTTGGCTTTGTCGCAGTGGTCTGGACTTTCCAGTAAATAATGGTAGGGAAAGGACAATATCATTCTGTGGTTTTTCAGATGTTTTAGTGGCAATGCTGTTCTGTAGTTCTTTCAAAGGAACAACTCAAAGCCTTTCATGGACTTCACACTGCTTTATACATTCCGTAGGAGACAAAGAGAAAAAGGGAATCCCTGCCTTCCCTGTGAAAGGGAACTTCCTCTCTACCCTGAGACCTTCAGTGTGCAGGAACAGGGCAAGCCTGGATGTCACAGACCTGATTTTTCACAACCTCCACCTTCTATAGAAAGGCAGTTCCAGGGCTTTTACAGAAAGCAAAACAGATCTCAGTGTGCATCATGGATTTTTTTCCTCCATTTTCACATCACGGGGTGAAACTCGTGGTTCATCAGGCTCTGGTCTCCCCTGGAGAAAATAATCCCTGTTTTACATGCTGAGAATCTGAGCTTGATGCATCATCCTCCCAGTGAAGGAATGAATCAGCCCAAGGCCAGGTGCAGGACAAGGGGTGTGACAGTACAAGTGGTGACCTGTAAGGGGAATGGAAATGAGTGAACTTCTAAGGTTTCAAAAAAAGCCTCCTCAGCGTGGGGAGCCTGTAACTGCATCTCTTTGTTGTGCAAGTCTGGTGCTGCGTGGGTCAGCTGTGGACAAATGTGCTCTGGCTTGCACTGGGAGCCAGCCCTCAGTCTGGAGCACCTGGTGTTGGGCTGGGGGAAGGCAGAGTAGGGGCTGCACTGCTCAGGAAAATTGATATTTGTGCCTTGGAGATGCCACTGCTGTTATGGGCAGCAAAAACAGGTACTTCCTTCACCAGTTTACAGCATAAGGGAGATGGTTTTTTTTCCTTTATTAAGACCACAATAAAAACTCCACATTACAATCCTGAACTGTAAGAAGCCTATTCTTTCAGTCCTGCTCTTGCAGCCTTACAAGTGCAGGACAAATGGAGTTAAAAGCCAGACCCTCTGTGTCTGAAACCCCCCAAAACCCCAAGGCAGGCTGAATGGGACAGGATGGGGGTAAAAGCTTGTGGAGCTTTGTGTCCCTTTTAACTGTGACCAATGGGACAGTCAGGCCAGATTGATTTGGGTCACTGATTTCAATTCCTGTGAAGGGGAGTCTGCCAGGGCACTCTGCAGTGTCTGTTTTAGCATGGTGACCATTAGAAGTGTGCTTTGATATTAGTGCTCTAGTTCCCCATCCTGTGATCCCCCCTGCTCATCTGAAATTGGTTTGGCTTGCCTGGAGTCATCCAGTTTTCCTCCAGCTTTGCTCTCAAGAGAGTTCCTGGGCAAACCCCCAGCCTGTTTGGAGGAACTGCTGAAGCCCTGGATCCTATGGAGGATTCCAGAGTTCACAGGGAACAGTGAGGTGAAACTGGGCAAACTCACTCAGGGGAAGAAAAGCACTGCACTTGCATGGCTGAGGTCAGGGAAGGGCAGCAGGAATAAAAACTCATCAAATTTAGTCCTACACAGCCTGAGTGAGCAGCACATTGCAAAACTCACTCCACTCAAACAAATGATCCACCTAAGCAGCTGCAACCAAAGGCCATTTTCTATTCCTAACTGCTGTACCTAAGCATCATTTTAGAATGTAAAGTACTGATTGCAGGGCTTGAAAGCTCTCACAGGGAGATGATTGTTGTGATTTGTACAGTCAGTTCAGGAACACGGTGTTCCCCCAACACCACTGCTCCAGCTCCTCCAGGTAATGGCAAGGGAAGCCATATTTTTCTTTTGTGTCATTCAAGAGACAAAAGAATGTCCTGTGCCAGGGAGGAGCACAAGGAAACAAAGTTGACTGAAGTGTAACCTGCCTGTAAACCAGACATCTGTAAACAAGCCTTTAGTTTAACACTACCTGCAGTGCAAGGACCTGGCAAGGCAGCTGGAGAAAAGCACTGACCAAACACTCCTGGCTGACTCCCCCAAGCCCACGAGCTGCTGGTCTGTCCCTGTTCCCAGGATTTCCATCATTCCATCCCTGAAATATCACTGTGTGTCCAGGAGCCATTGGCAGTGTTTAAGACTCGTTTGAGCTGGCTATCCAAATGCAAACCCAGTGGCTGCTGCTGGAGTCCTGAGCGCCGTGAGTGTTTGTGGGGGGAGCTGAAGAGATGAGCTTCACTCAGAAATAGCTCTTCCTTGGAAAGCTGGAGGGCTGAATCACTGTGTGTTGGCTCAGATTTTAGCAGACGAGCCATCACATCTGCCTCCCTGTAGGCGAGGAGTCGGCACTGGCATCGGGATTGGCAGCCAGGGTCTGTCCCTTTGGAAACCAGGGAATAACCATGGGGAAGGTGAAGGCTCACAGTGAGCAGGGTCAGGCTGCCCAGGACTGGGGGCTTGGTGAGGTGGGCTGGCAGCTCTGGGAGCAGGAGGGCTCTGCTTGCCCTGCCCTGCTGCCCCTGTCCCTCTCTGTCCGCAGAACGTGCCCCCAAGTTGAACTTTGGGGACTAAATAATATTTTGCTCAAAGGCATTAACCACTCCTCTGCTGCCTGGGAGGCTGAGACAAGCAGAACCAGCCCTGAGACAACTGAAAATACAAGTGAGATGGGCAAATAGGAACACCAGGGAAAAATGAGGAAACCTGGGAGGGGACAAGACAGCTCCTGAGCTGAGGTATCTGAAACTGAAACACCTGAGAGACACCCCTGGCTTGACAGGCTCTGGGGAGCCTGCAGAGTCCACCTGACAGCTACAGAAATGCAAATTTACAGAGGTTTTCTTCCTAGAACAGAGTGTGAGTCCTTAAATATATGTCACTCCTGGTTCCCAGCAGTCCAGAGGAAGTCTTGGGGGAAAAGGGGATGAGGGAACTAATGGAAAGTTTTTGGAGCTAGCAGAAAAACCAAACTACAGATAAGGATTTTAAAATCTTTCAGAGACACAGGATTTTTTTTGGAGCTACAGTTTTGGGCTCAGTGCCCCCACTGCTGCAGTAATGTTAATTTTCAAGCCTCCCCTCCAGGTTCAGGCATGGGCACAGTTGCAAGAGAAGTAGATTGGGAGCTCCTGAACCAACTGGTTGCTGACCATGAGTCAGGGGAATGACCTTGCAGCAGGCGGCTCGCGGTGCCGCTCGGAGCCATGCCAGGATAAACGGCACTGGCATCTCTGAGTGCTGGTGGAACCATTTTGTGACATTCCAGCTTGGCCTTTTCCACTGCTGCCTTTGCACCGAGAATGTTTGGGTGGGTGGGAATGGGGTAGAGTATTCCCTTTTTTCCTCACAGCCTGGGCTCGGGCCTGTCTATGTACAGAGATAAAGGGGATGTGGACAACTCCTATCTCTTGCCTACATGTTTGTCCATTAACATCAGCATTACAGATATTTAACCAAATTAAATCTTACTCTCCCCCCAGCCATACCCATATTAAACTGTAAGAAAACACCATGATAAAGTTTTAGCAATCCTACGCAGCAGCACTGAATTTTCTGGATAGGTCTGGGAGAGATTTGTCAGAGGAGAGAGGGTAGAACACTTGGCATTTAGACGTTTTAATGAATGTTCCCAAATAAGAAAAGAAAAACATTTGCTTGTAGACTTTAAGCTTCTCACAGCATCAGAAAGCTCCTGACACAGAGCCCAGTGCTGTATTTGTATAACATGGAAATGAACAGCAGCAGCAGCAGTGCTGCAGGCTCCGAGCCTGCTCTGCGAGCAGCAAAATGGCCAGGGGTGCTGGGGCTCACCCCAATTCCTTCACCACTGGGGGGGTCACTAGGTGGATCTGATACCCCTGACCTTCAGGTGGGCTTTGAACTCTAACATCAACATGAAACGAATGTTTCTAACCATATTCAAGCTTGTGCCCCCATCAGCTCCACTCCCTAAAGCACCGACAGGAACCAAGAGCAAAATTCGTCTGCGTCACAGATGTAACATGACCATCAGCAAAACGAGTGCAGGAGGAGATCATGGCTGTCTCGTCCCTCCCAGAGCCTTCCCTCGCTAGCACACAAGAAGAGGTAATGCTTTTAAATTTCTATCAGGGGCATGTGAAATCCTGCCCTTCCCTCCCCGAATCCCGCAGTCCCTGAGCGGTCACAGCGCCCGAGAAAACTGCGTGTGCTCTGTCGGCGTGGGACCGAGCGCTGCGTCACGATGCTGCACCAAGGCCGAGGCAGAGCAAACCCCACTCCCCAGAGCAGGGAAACCCAGAGAGAGGAAAATGAATCAGCTGTCACACACACACAAGTGTCAGAGGGAGGGAGAAATCACAGCTTTTCCCCAGTCCTTTTGTGGCACTGTGCAGAGAACGATCACGGAGCAGTTATCCAGGTACAGCTCACGGTGACAGTGCCACCCCTGTGCACACAATCACTGCTGTCCTACAGAAATATGTCATGTCCCCTTCTTAGCCTTGTTTCCTGCCAGTCCAACAGATTTACCTGCTGACAGTAACCTCAATTCCTGAGTAATGAGATTTACAGCTGAAGTTTAACATTGAAATAACTCCTCTTTTATCCGTCTCCTTACCCTCCCTGCGTGTAGGCACAGTTAAACCATCGCTGTGGCCAGAACACGGTGGCAAAAGGAATTAAACCAAATACATCCCTGCGCTGAGCACACTCAGCAGCCAGTGGCACCTCCTTGAAAGCCATGAAACAGCACTAGCTTTACAAAGTAAGGGCTTCCCCACCCCACAACTGTGATGGGGAAAACCTCAAAGAGCCATCCATGCAACCAGCACTGGGGAAAACAGACTGAACCCACCCATCATCCACACAGCCCGGCATCACAACAGTGCCTTAGTCCAGCTCCTGGCTGTACAGAACCCCCTCCACAGCTGCCTGGGACTGTTCTCATGTGTGTCTGTCTGTGTGTGTGTATTTATGCCTGTCTGGCTGGCTGCAGGGACCACCATTGTCGCTGCTGTTGCTGTTGTTCCCCTGCTCTGCGGATCTGTCGCTGCGGGAAGCGAGGATGCTCCGAGGGAGCCAGCTACAGCCAGCGAAGGCTCGGTGAGTCAGGAGGGGTTGGGATGACTGCAGTAAGAGGCTGAAATTCCCTATGGAATCTGGCAGAAAAGGAGGGAAGATGGAGATGGGAAAGAGGGAAAGAAAGTGGGGAGTGGCACATAAAGTCTGTTGGGTTCTTCCCGTCCCTGCGCCGCACTGCCGGTGGAAATGGCGGCTCTGCGCAAAGGACGCGAAAAATCCGCAGCGCCTGCGGCCTTCACGACCAAACCACCAAAATTCGTTCAGGGTGTAAATCCAGCCCCTCCTCTGTCTCCCTGTCTCCCAGAGCACCCTGCAGAGGCCAGGCTGCAGCCCAGCAATGGGGATGGTGGCCATGCCGTGCCTGAGCCCGTGCTGAGCCCAGCAGTTGCTGCTAAACAACCAACCCTGGCTCTGGAGATGTCAGCCAGTGAGTAACAGAGATTAAACACTGCTGCTAGCATATCCTGCAACTTGGGGCAGCCTCACAGTGGTGAAGGGCTATGGAATAATGGTCCCTGTTGTATGAGAAAGCAAAGTTACCACTCCACTGCATAATCGGGAGACTTCCTCGGCCAGAAGGACCAAGCTCAAGGCTGGCTGTGTCCTCAGCACTTCCAGGCAGAGCTGCCATCTTCATTGCTGGTCGCTTTAAGAAGAGAGGTGAAAAAATAGTATAGTAAATGGTTAAGAGGGAAAAGTGTTCTCCCTTTCACTTCTTCATCCTCTCTCTGGAGCTGCTCTCTGCCCTCAGTCTCCCATTCATCCTTAACCAATCCTTCCCATCCTTCCGTCCTGGCTTTCTAACGCTGTTACTCTTTTGCAAACCTTTCAGACCCATCACTGAGGGCAGTATCCATCTGTCTGTGATGTTATCGAGCCTGTGGCAAACTCACAATTGTGCAAACAAAAGCTGAGTTTGGGCAAGAGTAGTTTTCATTTCTTTAACTATTCCCATGACATAATTTCCAGGTGCAATCCCTGCCCCAAGCAGTTCGCAGAGCTGCCAACACCCCAGCATCTCACAAGGGAGAAGGAAGCAAGAAGAAAAGCCCTGAACCCCAGTACTTCCCCCTGCACCGTGGGCTGCAGCTCTGACACGTCATTATCACGACTGGATGGTGAAACGAGACCTGGGAGCACCCATGGGTGAAGGGCTGCACCCAGCACACCGAGCAGGGACCAGCTCCTGTCCTGCCTGCTGCCCCAGGGACAC
Organism: Rhabdornis inornatus; assembly: GCA_013397075.1. Lineage (NCBI taxonomy): Eukaryota > Metazoa > Chordata > Aves > Passeriformes > Rhabdornithidae > Rhabdornis > Rhabdornis inornatus. The sequence continues at coordinate 523,861 of VWZS01010491.1, read as the reverse complement.
CTGGCACCCCGGGATCCCAGGTGGGCACGGAGCAAGCAGCGGGCAGGGAGTGGGCAGGGAGTGGTGGGCAGAGAGCAGGGAGCAGGAGTGGGAAGGGAGCTGGCAGCAGGCAGGGAATGGGCAGTGATTGGGCAGGAAGCAGGCAGGGAGCAGCAGGCAGGGAACAGCCATAGAGCAGGCTGGGGAATGGGCAGGGAGAAGTTAGGGAACGGGCAGGGAGCAGGAATAGGGAGCAGGAAGCTCTGTGCAGGTAGCACTGGGCACAGGGCAGCCCTGCACTCACACAGCCACTCTGGCTGACACCCATGGGCAGGGAGCAGGCACGGAATAGGGAGCAGGGAGCGGGCAGTGGGCAGAGGGCAGGAGCCCAGCGCTTGCATGGGCACTCTGACATGAGCAGGCAGGGAGCAGGGCAGGGAGCAGGCAGGGAATAGGAGCAGGGAGCGGGCAGTGGGCAGGCAGGGAGCAGGCAGAGAATAGGAGCAGGGAGCGAGCAGAGGGCAGCCCTGCTCGCTGCCGCTCTGCTGATACCCACGGGCAGGGAGCAGGCAGTGAGCAGACAGGGAATAGGAGCAGGGAGCAGGCACTGGGCAGGCAGGGAATACAAGCAGTGAGCAGGCAGGGAATAGGAGCAGGCAGTGGGCACTGGGCAGGGGGCAATGGGCAGTGCGCAGAGGGCAGCCCCGCTTGCGTGCCGCTCTACTGACAGCCGCGGGCAGTGAGCAGGCTAGGGAGCAGTGAGCAGGCAGTGAGCAGTGGGCACTGGTCAGTGGTCAGAGGGCAGCCAGTGCTGGCCCCGCTCTCCCCTCTGCCGACAGCCGCGGGCAGTGAGCAGGCAGGGAATAGGAGCAGCGAGCACTGGGCAGCGAGCACTGGGCAGCAGGCACTGGGCAGTGGCAGTGGTCAGAGGGCAGCCCGTGCTCGCCCCGCTCCGCCGACACCGCGCACGGCCAATGGGCTCGGGCGCTCCACCTGCCATCCCCGGCGCGCCCAATGGCGGCGCGGCCCCGGCGCTGCGCCCTCCCCGGCCAATGGGAGCCGGCGCTGGCTCTCGTTAATGATGCAGCAGTCCAGGGAAGACTATCACATGTGAGCTGGCCGCCTGCCAGCATGGAGACACCGAGAGAGCAAGGTAAACAACTTTCCAACGCCAAAATGATGACATTTAATCCCTAAATGCTGGCTTCCCGGCTCGACTCATCTTTAACCCCTCTCAGCTGGTGTGGAAGCGTCTGGAAGGCACCCGTCTACCTGTCCCCAGTGCTTTTAAAAACTGGACGACGTGCCCTGCAATGATCACTGCGTCACCGTTTGCCACTTTGCGAACTACGCAGTGACAAACCTCCGAGCTCCGAATGCAGGGCGCCTGTTAACCCCTGCACCGACCCCTCGCTGACATGCCAGCCTCCAGGGACACGGGGGGGGACAGAAAGCCCAGACAAACCAGGAAAACAGCAGTCTTTGCAAAGTTGTCATCTCTCCCCCAGCACTACTACCCTCCTCTGCAGTACAGCAATGCCGGCAGGAGTGACATTAGTACAACCTGTGCCGTCGCTCCATTGAGAAAACAGCTCTGACGCAGAACAGAGCAATGCTACCCAGCCAAAATAATAAGAAAGGCACTTTGGGATCCGAACTTAGGGACGCCGGGGGAAAGGGACGCCCTGCAAATAATCCAAATACGCAGCTGCAGCTCCGAGCCCCATCCTGATCAAAGGGTACGTACGTGAGGGAGACGAACCGGACCGAGGAGCTGTGCCCGTGCACCGTCTGCGCAGCCCTCCGCTCGCTCTGGAGCGCCGCAGAAGAGAAGGTTCCAGAAATTTCCTTCCCCGTTAACCCTTTCGGTGTCTGCCCACTCTCCCTCCCCGCGGGATTAAGCGCGCCGGGTCTCCAGCATCGTCAATGGGCGAAGCCTCCTACGCCGAGCGAGCCCCAATACGGGGTGCAAATGGCAGTGGATGGTGGCAGGAGCCCAGTCCGTGGTGTTGGTGCCACTTCTCTTCCTGGAGCCCTCTGTGCCTCTCTTGCTGCCTCTCTCCCCTCTTGCTGCAGCAGGGCTGTTGCTGGTAGACCTATCGACGGAGCTTGCTCTCTCACTCTCTCGCTGAGCTCTGTGACGCAGCTCTAAATTCTCCAGCCTGCTCCTTGTGTTATAAGAGCGGAACTGCAGCTTTCCAGGGAGCCCGTGCCAGCGGTGCCAGGGCCAGGCAGACCGGAGGGAACGTCGCTCCTGGACTCTGCACCTTTTTTTGGCAATTATTCTGTTCCTCACCTCTGTTTCTGCGCTTCCTCCCCGGCTCGCAGCCTCGCATCTCCTTCTCTGCTTCTGAGTCATACTTACCAGGTTAACTCTTTTAGGATTGGTAGTCAGCAGTACAAATCTCAAGCGATAGCAGCTGAAACCACAGCCAACTTTTTTGGTGTTTTCTGCTTTAAAAAAAACCAAAGCAAATCTTGCTGGCTCTAAAAAACTAAAACACGTGCACGCACACACACGTTGCAGTAGAGAGTTGGTGCTTTCTGATTAACTGTTTTGGTGACAGGAACCACTGCTTGACTTCCTGAAATAAAATATTTTAGGCCCACGTCCTGCAAATCCTCAGCAAGCAGATCCCCTGAAGCACAAGGCAGCTTAAGAGGAGCTGCTGCTGTGAGCAAATGCAGGACTTTGGGCATGAGGCTACTGCTGGCCCCACAAGGCCCTGCTCTGCTGGCCACAGCACACTGATCTGAGCGTGGTTCTGCTGCTGAGCAGATGCTTGGTGTGAGATAAGGTGCTGAAAGTGCTGGAAAGCCATAGGATCTTCTTAATCTGAGCAGTATTAATAAGTGTTATCACACACACAGATTCAGAACGCTCGGCGTAGGCAGGGGAACTAATAACTGCGCTCCTGGAGTCACCAGAATCCAATAATCCCCGACAAAGACAGTCCACAGGCAGCTCTGCATTTCAGCACAGCAGGCATCATCCCTAGGCCAGGAGCCTTTTGCAGCTGCAGCTCTCTCCTCACCTCTGCCCCCCAAATCCTTGGAATAACTCTGGTGCCTCCGGCCAGCACCCAGCAGGGGAAGCAGAGCTCTGCCGGCACTGGGAGTGTGGAGGAGGATCCGTGCTAGGTGCAGCTCCTGGGAACCAGGGGAGCTGCTGGAGAGGCAGCACTGTGAGGGAGTTGATGTGCACACACAGAGCAGTGAGGAGCAGTCCATCAGGAAACATGGAATGCAGAGAGATCCCTGCTCCACTCTTCCGTCTGCCATTTTAATTCCGACTGTGAGCGTTGGGTTTTTCACTACAACCAAAGCTGAAGTAACCACGGTTTTTTCTCCTCTCAGCGTCTGAAGAGCCTGAGCTATTTTGGGATTTGTCTGTACTACACTGAAAATGACACCTGTTACGCACAGACACAAATCAGAAAAATTAAAAGCGCCCGGTTCCTCTGACAGGATCCTACAGAAAATGGGGGGAGATCCCATGGCTCAGGGCTGGGTGAGCAGCACAGGCTCTGCCGTGGGGTGAAGGGGATGACCCCGGTGAACTGAACAGACACCAGTACGAGAAATGTAAAAAGTCTGTAGTAGCTGATGCAAGGGGGAAATCAAGCCTCCATGTGACCAGAAGAAGTAGTGCATGATCAACTGAATGCCACAATACATGGTTTCTTATGCAATCGAGCCCATGGGACTCCAGGCCTTACACATCCACTTTGTGGCCAAAGCTGCAGGGATTAACTCCTTCCTTAATGACTGGGAGCGAGCTCAGGCTCCTGAAATGAGTCATCCCCCGAAGCAGGCTGGGCTTTGCTGAGACCTGGAGCTGCCTGTGCTGCTCTCAGTCACCCCCATTCTCTCAGGAGCCCCAACACGCAGGGCCAGGCGGATTTTCCACATTCCCACTTTTCCCCGGTGGTCTGCACCACGCTGTGCAGGCAGCAGAGACCACCTGGAGATCCACAGATGTGACAGAGCCAGCTGAAACTCCAGAGTGAGATGAAACTCAGAAGTGGGGCAGTTCACTGGTGCTTTCAGCTCACACTGCTTTGGTCAGGCCTGTGGTACGTTAAGAATGTGAAACCAAGTTTGATTTATTTCAAATTACTCTTCCTGGTTGCTTTCAGGGGAAATGTGGTGTTTATTTTATGGTTTGTTTTCCTTTGAAAATCACCAGCCCTGGAATGTTTCTGTCTTTACCTGGCTCTAAGTACTTGCTGGTGGCACTCAGGCTCCCAAGAAGAACTCAGAGCTGTGCTGCACTGGGGAAGAATCAACGGTGTAAGAGATCTTTGGGCAATGGAAAACTTCAGCCCTTGGAACTGAGTGATGAGGCCTGAAAACATAAAGTCATTTTCTGGCACTCTTTGGTAGGATTCAGCATTTTCTGGTTCGAACATCTTCGACATTCCGCTATAAAAATCTCGGCTGCTTTTCTGGTTTAACTGGAGCCCATTTCCATATGTTGCTACTGGTTTAGGTTTTTTTTTTCAGCTTTTTTTCTTTTCTTTAGAGAGTTTAGGAGGCAGAGCTTTGGTTTTGTAAGAACTGCCTATGAGGGTGCAAAGTCCTGGGCTAGAAAGCAGGCTTGGGAAATGGGAATAATCCATGGCTATGGTCTGAGACAGGGAGATCGGTGTCACTGTCGGAATGGCAGGGTAGGAATCTCTTCCCAAAACTGGGGGTGACCCCATGGCTGATCACAGCTGGGCCCTGAGTGCTTACAGTGCTGATTAATAAAACAAAGAGTTTTTATAGTGCTGAACGTTTTAACAAGATTTCAGGGCTTGCAACTGGGATGGTTTGGGCTGGATGCTTGAGGAAAATTCCATTTTCTAGGTGGGAGGGAGGGGATTGACCCTCCAGGCTGCCTTTGACAGTTCCCTCAGCACCACAAAAGGATCAGGGAGCGATTTCTCAGCTCCTGGAGGAGGTTTGGGCTTGCCCTGCTTCTGTGCCAGGCTCTACCTAAAGGTTCATCCTCAGTTCTCCTGTGCGATTTTCTGCTGACACTCCCCAAATCTCACCCTCATGCACATCATGATTGCTGCTGGGGGTGATAAAATAACCTGAGGGAGGCCCTTGATGTGTTTTGAGTGCTGAAGGAAACCCTCGTGGTCCTGCCCGCACTTCCAGCTTCCTGCTGGGGAAGCCTTGGCTCGGCTTTGGGTTTAAATGCCATCGGCCACACCTTCCCCCAGCGCAGGAAGCACGATTGTTAAAATCAGGGCATGTTCCTGTTTAACTCAAGGGCTGAGATAAATAATCCAAAGGCCTCGTTTATGCCAAGTGAATTCCTGCCTGGGCTGGAGCAAGTCTGGGCAGCTGTAAATGTGTAACCCCTCGACCTCGGCAGCCACGGAAGGGGAGTCTTGGCACATCCCCTCGGGAGTGGCTGGGCACAAAAGGAAAGAGCAAAGAATCGGGCAAAGGTGGACAGGGCAATGGAAAAGTTTCTTCACTTTACCAACCCAGAGGCTTAAAAGCTGCTTTAAAATGCAGAACAGTCAGTTTTTCAAGTGCTGATGTGGGGTAGCTCTTGTTGGATTTGTCAGTGATCATCTTCACAAAACACAGCCTCAGTGAGGGACAGAGTCACAGCAAACACTCAGGTCTCCTTTTTTTCCCAAAATGTTTATTGTTTTCCAGACAAGCTTCTTTAGTGAATTCCAGAGAAATGGTCAGCGAGTCCTTTATTTACCAGCCCAGCAGAATCACGGAATGGTTTGGGTTAGAAGGGACCTTAAAGCTCATCCAGTGCCACCTCTGCCATGGCAGGGACACCTTCCACTGTCCCTGGCTGCTCCAGCCCCAATGTCCAATTGGATCCCAATGGCCTTGGGCACTGCCAGGGATCCAGGGGCAGCCACAGCTGCTCTGGGCACCCTGTTCCATTTGGAACACTCGGCTGCTCTCCCTGGGGTTCCAAGCAGCAGGAGGAAGAGCAGCAGGCAGATAAAGAACAATAAACCCCTTTCCAAACAGTTTTAAAGCCAATTCCGTGGGTCTGTTCGGGTGTGTGCAGCTGGCAGTCCCACAAAGAGCAGGGTGAGGGGTTCCAGGGCCCCTCGGGAGGGGGTTCCAGGGAATTGTGAGGAGCAGCTGGTGCTGGGGTCAAAAGCCGGCAGTGCCAGAGCTGTGGGGTCGTTCCCGGGCGCTGTCGGGGATGTGTTGGCACGGCTGCGCTGGCACTGGGGAGTCACATTTGCATGTGGAGTTTGCATTCTCGGTGCGAACCCAGCCCACGGCACAGAACAGGCTCTGAAATGGGAGCCCGCAGGTGAAAACCCGGCCCTCCCTCTGAGAACCTGGAATTTTTCCGGTGAAGTCTAAGAAACGCAGCTGGAACAGCCAGGATCCTTTTCAAAGGGGTGGCACCGCATTAACATCCCAGCTGCTTCAAAGCACCGCGGAATGGCTGTGTTGGAGTCGGGGTCGGGGTATTTGGGATCCTGAGCCCACAGCAGAATTCCCGGTTGGCACAGGGACCCTGTCCTGACCCCCGGGACCCCCGGGACCCCCGGCAGCGGCTGTGGGGGCAGCTTTCGCTCCGCTCCCCATCCAAGGAGCCAGCAGCGCGGAGACAAAAGGAATTATTTCAGCTATTAGCTGCTAAGAATAGAGGCGGCGGGGGTGCTGAGGTGCCTGACAGCGCAGCCGGAGGAGCGGGGATTGCAGGGGGAGCACGGAAATAGCCGCGCTCCGGCTCCGCACCCGCAGCTCCGTGAGTCAGCCCGGCCCGGGCGGGGGCACAGGTGGGCTGGGCACGGTCCAAACCTGCCCTGCCCGAACAGAACCGGCCCCGGGCTGGGCACGGTCCAAACCCGCCCTGCCCGAACAGAACCGGCCCCGGGCTGGGCACGGTCCAAACCTGTCCTGCCCGAACAGAACCGGCCCCGGGCTGGGCACGGTCCAAACCCGCCCTGCCCGAACAGAACCGGCCCCGGGCTGGGCACGGTCCAAACCCGCCCTGCCCGAACAGAACCGGCCCTGGGCAGGGGCACAGGTGAGGTGGGCACGGTCCAAACCCGCCCTATCCATGCTCCGAGCAGAACCGGCCCCGCGCTGAGTTTGCCGGGCAGTTTCGGCACCGGAGCCTGGCTTTGCCTGCGGAGCATCTTCCCAATCCCGAGGCCGTGGGAGGAAAACCCCAAAGAGCCGCACTCCTGCCCCGTGCCCTGCTAAAGGTAGCGCTCCCCTGGGCAGCGGGTCCCACTCTGGCACGGGGCAGGAAGATTTGGAAAAGGGAAACATTCCCGGGCCGGGCAGCGGGGCCCGAGCAGTCTCTTGATGTCGGTCCAACTGTGTTCCAGGGTGTTTTCCCAAGTGCTAATCTCGAAGTTCCCTTTGCAAATACCTCATAAAAGGTTAAAGATACGCACGGCAGGTATTTAAATGCGGGCTCAGTGAGTGCTGAGGTGCTCAGAGATGGCTTTAACATCTTGTCCTGCTCCTGTTTAACAAAAATTCTTTTGGTATCACTGCGTGTTTTTATCCAATATAGCTTGGAAGAGGCAATTTTCCTTCTGTGCTGTTTGTGCAGCACAGGGTACAACACATTCCTGATCTATGACGAGGTTTCCAAACTCCATAGTAAAATGAATAATAATGATAGTAAACGTTGTATAACTTTTTTTTTTTTTTAAATACGGCAATCTTTAGTTCTGGATTTTCCAGTTATTGTTCGTGGGGGAATTTTTTTTAAATAAAACTAAGAATAACAATTAAATGAAAAAAAAAACAACCAATAAATTCAAGGTTTGTAAGAAAGGAAAAACCAGTCCTGGGTGCCACCGCAGAAAGAGTCGAGCTGGACAGAATTAAACATCTCAGCTGGAGCGTGGACAGGGCAGCAGACAGCCTGCTAAAAATAGATTAATCCCAATTACAGCCACACTTGTGCTTTCCGCAGGTTCCCCGTTGCCCGTGGGCGCTGGGGGCGGTGAATGGAGCGGGGCTCGGTGCCCGGTGGGCACAGCGGGGCCGGGGGCACTCGGTGCCCGTCCTGGCACAGCCCGGGGGCTCGGAGGGTGACAGTGACAGTGACGGTGACGGTGACAGTGCCAGCAGTGTCCCCGCCTGCGGCTCCAGCTGCCCGGCTTAGCTCTGCTCCCTGCTCAAATCTGCTCTGCCCTGACCCAAACGCTGCCGGGCTCCCGCGGCCCCTCCGGTTCGGGATCAAACCCTGGGCACCTCCTCCTGCCCCGGCCCTTGCCAGGCTCTGCTGCAGATTTCTGTGCCAGGAATCCCGGCTGGTTTTATTTCCTCTCGCACCCCGAGCTGGCTGTTTCTCATCAGCAGTCTTGCAAAATGTTTAGTGGGAAATAAACTGATTTAAGCCTCTGTTTTCCAAACTCTGGTAAAGTTTATTTGTCCCGTCCGGTCTAGGAAACTCTGGCAAACAACTCTTTTCCCACCAAAGGGATGGATATTAATTGCCAATTTAAATATTTAGCCAGAAAATGAATCCCTTCAGCTATAACAGCGTTATTTTGTTTAATCAGAAACCAGGAGTGAATGTTTTCTCTGGGATTTCTTTTAGTTTCTGTGGCAAAAATCGAACTTCAATATCTTGCATTTACCTGAGGAACAACTCCTGCAAGTAGAGGGGATACAGCATGGATTTCATTTCGATGTCCAGCTGAGTCCAGGATGTTTTATTTCAAAATCAAAGTCCTGGTGAATGCCAGGACAGCCCTGAGCGAGGCAGGATCGTGGCCAGGGCTGGCAGGTAGCTCTGAGTGGGGATAAGGGTTTGGACGTGCTGGGGAATTTCTGCTTAGAACTGATCAGAAAAATATTTCAATTTACATTTTTAGGGTTCATTTGCCCTTTGCATTGAAATGCAGATCCAGAATTTTGGTTGGTTTTAATTTTTTATTTAATTTTTTTTAATCATTATTATTTTGTTTTGTTTTTTAACGAAATGAGGAAGACCCACTTGGTCCTGTGGGCTGCTGGGCACTCCTCTGAGCTGACAGAAATTCCCCTGCACATCCCTGTTTGATTCCCCCAAAGGAAATCCCAGGACTCCCGGTCTCTTGTAGCCCAGCTGATGCCGGAGCAGTTCCTGGCTGTCCCACAGTCCCCGTTGTCCCTCCTGCTGTCACCTCCCTGCAGCTGCACCCTGGGTACACAAAAACCTCCCATTAAAAGCTCCGCCAGCCTCGTAATGTAACAAAGCAACATTTTCCGATTGGGAAATGAACAAACAAGGGGGAAAAAAAAAATAAAAAAAATCAGTTCGGGCATTCCTGAGCGGCTCGTTCAGCCCTGCTGGGCTAACAGCAGCCCGTGGCCAGGAGCATCCCTGTCCCTGTGCCACAAGGTGAGCCCTGGGGATGGATGATGGATGGATGGATTGATGGATGGATGGATGATGGATGGATGGATGGATGGATGGATGGATGATGGATGGATGATGGCTGATGGATGGATGATGGATGGATGATGGATGATGGATGGATGATGGATGATGGATGGATGATGGATGGATGATGGATGGATGGATGGATGGATGGATGATGGATGATGGATGGATGGATGATGGATGGATGGATGGATGATGGATGGATGGATGGATGATGGATGGATGATGGATGATGGCTGGATGGATGGATGGATGGATGGATGGATGGATGGATGGGAGGCAGGGATCACACCCCGCTGCTTTTGCAGGGATTGGCTTGGGAAATGTGCCGTGATTCATCCCAGCCCCGCTCCCAGCCCGGCTCTGCACCCACGGGTGCTCAGGAGCTGCCAGACACACACGGAGCAGCTCCGGCTGCCAGGGGAACGCCCAGAACCAGAAATGATTTATTCTGCTCTGGAAAAAAAAAAAAAAAAAAAAAAAAAAAAAAAAAAAAAAAAAAAAGAGAGAGAAAGAAAAAAAATTCCTGAAGTGCTTTTTATTACCGAAAATTATCATATTTGGGATTATCATATTCAGCAGCTTGGCTGGCCGGGCTGTTGTGCTGTTCCTGCTGCCATTGGTGCTGGCAGCGCTGCCTGAGCTCTCTCCCTGCCTCTTGTCTCAGCCTGGAAACTGGGATTGTAAATTATTTTGGCCGGGGATAAACTGGCCTAAATAATTTGCTTGTACAGCGCTGAGCCACAGTGGCCTCTGGGTCTCAGCTGAGCCTTCTGGAGGCTTCTAAAAATAAAGAGTTCTAAGCTATTATCTTTTAAAATACTCAGGAAAAAGAGGGGGCAAGACGAGGATCTTTTCACAGCTGTTTTGGCCTCAAACTGCCAAGATTTATTTTTTTAAAATGTGTTTTCTTGATCAGTTCTCTCCATAGCCTTTCATAAAACAAGGACCACAAATTTAGGAGAGGTGTTTTGTACTACCGTAGCAAAAATAATTTGAAAACCACCAGTAACTTCTAAAACCCAAGCTACCACTAATAAAATGAAAATTAATCCTAAAGCAGTATTTTTATGCATGAGTTGATTACTCTTCCCAGCCTGGAATTATTTTGCAAACAAAGCTCAATTAGAGAATGAACTTTTCTAATTTTTTTTTCTGAGAAAAAAAGAATATTATCATTTTTAAAGCTATTTTGGATTTTTTCTTGCTTAGCCAATTTTCATTAATCTCATTAGTCCCACCACAGATTTTTTCCCCCTTACCAGTATGGGACAGCTTTGATTGATTCCTTTGTATAACTCGTAAAGTAGAAAACAAAACATTAAACATTGCAAACCAAAACAGATAAAATACTTCCAGCTTTGCTCATGTACCTGCCAATTATTTTCCTCTTAAAAAACTCCACATAAACCAGCTCCTTCCCAGCCTGTTTTACTCCTTTAAAGGGGGAAAAAATGCTGAGGATTCTCGTTCATCCTGCAGGAAGGGCCAGCACCTGAGGAATGGCACGGACGAGGGTTAAGCCTCTAAGCCATCATCTAATAATGATCCTTCCCCAAAAAACCCCAAGAAAACAAGAATAAATTATAAAAAAACCAAAAACAAAAACAAAACAAAAAGGAAAAAAAAGGAAAAAACACCAAGAAAAATAAGAATAAATTGTCATAGACTGGTTTGGATTGGAAGGGACTTTAAATCTCATCTTGTTCCATGGGCAGGGATGTCTTCCACTGGCCCAGGCTGCAGCCTTAAAATCTGGGGTGCCCAATTTTGGGGTGGCCCAAATTTGGGGTGCCCAAATTCCACCCAGGATTGACAAAAGGTGCCAGGGCTGGGGCTGGCTCCTGCTGCCAGGTGTCACAGGAGGCTCCGATGCCATCCCAGCCCTTCCTGCCTCTCTGGGGGGTTTGGGGAAGTTCCCAGCTGTGGTTTGGGGGCTCAGGGCTTCTCACACGGCCTCAGGTGTCCCCAAGTGCCACGGGACACTCTGCTCAGTGTGCCACTGGCCCCAGGTGACCCACAGCCCAGTTTTCCACCTGTAACCATGGCAACCGCAGTTATCTCACAGAGGTGCTGTCACCCCTGGTAGTGACACCCTGCTCTGTCCCCGTGCTCCACCAGCACACCCCAGTACATCCCAGTATATCCCAGTATACCCCAGCACATCCCAGTACATCCCAGTACATCCCAGTATATCCCAATATACCCCAGCACATCCCAGCACATCCCAGTACATCCCAGTATATCCCAGCACATCCCAGCCCATCCCAGTACATCCCAGTATATCCCAGCACATCCCAGCCCATCTCAGTACATCCCAGTATATCCCAATATACCCCAGCACATCCCAGCACATCCCAGTACATCCCAGTATATCCCAGCACATCCCAGCCCATCTCAGTACATCCCAGTATATCCCAATATACCCCAGCACATCCCAGCACATCCCAGTACATCCCAGTATATCCCAGCACAACTCAGCACATTCCAGCACATTCCAGTACATCCCAGTATATCCCAGCACATCCCAGCCCATCCCAGCACATCCCAGTACATCCCAGTACCATTCACCAAACTCTGAGTGCAGGTGAGAACTGAACTGCTCAATGTACATAAATAACAGGGCAGGATGTTGGGAAGTTCTTGAGAATTCTGCAAACATTCTGAAAATTTGAATTTGTGGAGTTGATACAAAATGATTGAGGCACATCCATGGGAAAACAGTGAGGAGCAGAGGAAGAAGCTCCTGATGTGCAATGGCTGGAGAAAAAAAAAAGTGATCTGATTAAAGATCTGATTAAATTCAGAATTTGTAGGTTCAAAGTGATGGGCTAAAAAACCCCAAACCCAAAGGCCAAGTGGGCACACTGAGTGTTACTGAGCAGTGCAGGGAGAGCTGCTGCAGGACTGGGGAGGGCCTGAACCTCCTGCCGTGCCCGGGTGCTGCTCCCTGGACACTCCCTGTGGGGCAGAGGCAGCTCCTGGCAGGATGGGTTTGTGCAGCCCCGGCAGGGCAGGGCTGGTCCCTGGATTTGCATCGCTCCAGTTCCGTGACAAACCGTGCTGGGCAGGCAGCGTGACGGGCCAGGGGCACAGAGCACCTGTGGGAGGCCAGGTAAACACAGCAGGGACAAGTTTCAGGCCGTGCCCAAACACAGTTCCTGCCCGTTTCACAGCCCGCTGTGGCCAGCACTGAGAAATGCATTAAATCGTATTTAAAGGGTGCAAAGTCTCCATTATTCCCTCTCCCAGTGCTTTATGGAAATGGCAGCAGGCTGGGAATGCTGTGGCAGGGCCACTGCCCTCAACATCCAGGTAAGAAAATATGGGGAACACAAGGGAAGTGTTCCATTGTAGTTTAAAGGCAAATATTTATTTCCCAAAATACCAAGGTTATTCCTGCAGCACGAAGAACAAAATCTTACTCCTGTAAATCCCTGGAAGTGCCCAAGGCCAGGTAGGATGAGGCTTGGAACAGCCTGAGGTAGAGGAAGGTGTCCCATGGCAGGGGGTGGGATGAGATGAGTTTTGGGGTCCCTTCCAACCCAAACCTTTCTCTAAATCCTTTTTTAGAGACATGGTACAGGGAAATCCGTCCCACAGGCATTGGAGGCGGTGCTTGGAATGGTCCAGGGATATTTCCAAGCTGGAGCTGCAGTTGTTGCATGACTGGGGAGGATGGCAGCAAGGGAACCACCAAACCACCACAGCTCAGAGGAAAGGAAAGGCAGAAGCCGTGGGATGGAGACCACACAAGTTCATTTGGGAAGGACGTTCTGCCTCCTAATAACCTGAAATTAACCCACCCAGCTCCCCATCCCCATGGAAACTCCTTCCTTCCAAGAACTTTTAAGGCAATCTGCTTCCTGTTCCTGAAATCTTTGCTGGTTTTGGAGCAGACCGGTCCAGGCTGAAGGGCTGGGCTGCAGGTGAGCAGCCAGCTGTGCCTTTGGCAGCAGGGGACAGGCAGAGCTGCTGTCCCTGCCAGGAGACACCTGGGGTACCTTCACTGTGCAGGTGCAGAAAAAAAGCAACAGCCTTTGGTGTTCCTTGTGCTCCCTGGCCAGGGCAGGGCAGAGCTCAGAGCAGCCACCCAGGGTGATGGCACCTTATAAACCCTGGCAGAGCCATAGTAGGGCACAGAACCATCCTAAAAACAAACATTCATTAAATGGACCACGAGCTCAGCACAGGGCTTGTCTTTAGTGACTGAGGATGGGGGTGAGAAGAGTTTTGTCTGCGTGAGAACAAGCAGAGGAAACCTAACCCGTGAAATATTAAAGTTCCAAAATTAAACCCTTGTTTACATAACGACTGGGTCACTGCTGCTGTGGAACACGGCAGTTTGAACCAAAAAAGGCCTTTCCAGTGGGCACTGATGTGCTGCTCTCTGCCAGACCCCCCAGAGTGTCCCCACCACTCCCTCCTGCTCATCCACCTGTGCAGGGAGCAGGACCCGGTACCTGAGAGCCAGGAGCTGCTCTGGGGCTCAGCCCCAGCACAGAGCTCCTGTCCCTGCTGCTCATTAACTCCTCCCAGGGCTGGGAATCCCTCCTTGGTGTCCCTCTCAAAACTGCCCTTCCCAAAGCAACTGCCCTTCCCAAAACTGCCCTTCCCAGAACAACTGCCCTTCCCAAAACAACTGCCCTTCCCAAAACTGCCCTTCCCAGAACAACTGCCCTTCCCAAAACAACTGCCCTTCCCGAAACAACTGCCCTTCCCAAAGCAACTGCCCTTCCCAAAACTGCCCTTCCCAAACAAGAACATATAGAGACACTCCAGTCAGTTCCCGACTTAAATAATCTTTTTCAGTTCACTTCAGGGAGAGGAGGTGAACTTGTCAGGCCATAGGGACTCCTCCACAAGAAGAAAAAGAAAACAATTCTCGTGTGGCTTCCCAAAACTGCCCTTCCCAAAACTGTGCTTTCCCCCATCGTCCTCCATGGAACAAAATCCACCTGCAGGCCCCGAGCTGGGTTTGGTGCCTTTAACCCACACTGAAAACTCAATTTGGGGCTGTCCTGTGCAGAGCCAGGAGTAGGACCTGGTGGCCCTGTGGGTCTCTTCCAGCTCAGGATATTCCATGGTTCAATGTTTTGGTTTTTTTTCTCTTTGAAATAAGGGATAAAACTCCTCAGCCTCTACAGCAAACAGTGAAATGTCCTTGCTGCTGCAGCCTGGCTAATTACAAATATAACAACACAGCAGACTAAAAATAAGAAAATTTAAATGCAAAATATAAGAAAAAAGAACTTCATGGAGCTTCCCCCCTGCAGTGCCTTTAAAAAGCCTTCTAAAAAGCCTTTTACCACATGGCTAAACACACCTTTATTTATTATTTTTTAAGAAAAGGGCATAAAAGAACTTAATCCAAACTAAATATTTAAGCAAACAGCAATTAACTAACAATGATGAATGGTAAACAGTCCTAGTCCCACGCTAGACCGGGACTTGAAAGCCCGTTTATCTAAGCTAAAGCTGCTCAAGGGGAAAAGCAAGTTTATTGAGTAAACTTTGTCTCAGCCACCTTGCTATTAAACCAGTCCACACGCAGAACCTGCATCGTATATTCTGGGAAGAAAAAAAAAAGGAGCAAGAACGTAACAGCCTATGGCATGGGAGTCAAAGTGCTGTGTGGAGCAATTATCCCTAAATAGAAAAGGAGGGAAAATACGAAGCTGTAAAACTGCTCCTCCCACCCCCGTGGCCCTGGGTTAAAATCTGAAGAAGTGAGAGACCCCTGAAATTCCAGCTGATGTCCCCATTTGGCCTGGGGCTGTCATTCCTACTTATCCACGGGGAGGGAGGGAGCCTGGGCAGAGTTGCTCAAGATTTTATCCACGTGGATCCTTTTATTTAAATGTAACATAATTATTATATTATCATTTGCATTATTAGCATTATTATAATTAGCATTATCACCACTATCATCATATCATTACTGTTACTATTATTCCTAGTATTCCTATTTATTATTATTCCTATTTATTATTATTTTTTCTATTGAGATTGTTATAAGAATCATCAGCATTATCAGCATTATCATGATTTTAAACCATCCTCATCATTCTGGAGAGGGAGGGGCCGTGCCGGGTCCCACGCCAGTCCCTCCCCTCGGGCCCGGGGCTGCGCGGGGGGATCCCGGCCCGAGCGAGGAGCAGGGGGACAAGCGGGAGGGAAGGACGGGAGTGGGGGGCGTGGGGGGTGAGCAGGGGATGGGCACGGGGGAGGCAGGGGATGAGAAGGGGATGCCCATGGCGGGATGCAGGCAGGGGATGCGCACGGAATGAGCACGGACGCAGGGGGATGTGCGCGGGATGTGCGCGGGATGTGCGCGGGATGGGAGCAGGGATGG
>VWZS01010491.1:374461-503827 GCA_013397075.1 Rhabdornis inornatus | reverse complement strand
CTTAAAGAGCAAGTTTGCCTTCCCCAGGACTTGTTTATAAGCAGGGAAAGCAGTTGTGCTTAATTCCCCTCTCAGGCTCCCGCCTGCACTGCCTGCTCCTTCCCAATCGCGTTTGTTAATCTCTTAAATTGTTTTAAAACAACAACAACAACAAAATAATGGCATTAGCGGTGCAAAATCCCCCGTGAAATCGCCAACCCAGCCCCACTTCCCTCTCTAAAATCTGAACGTTTCAAACTGTTTTATCACTTGCTGGTAAATTATATTGTACCATCGTGAGCAGAGGAAAAGAATTTTCTGAATGTATTTCCTTTAATAAGCTATTAAGACCTTGTACTGCTAATTAAACTATTAATTAGAAGTCTTATCATTCCTAAACACGTTAGCACGTTGCCAAAGCAGCAACGAGCCTCTGAGGCAGGCAGGAGATAAGGAAAGAAGGAAGATGCAAACATGAAGATTTAAAAAATATGAAGGAGAAAAAAATCAAAATAACCAGAAATAGCAAATAAATAACTAAGAGTCAGAAGGGTTATGTATTGCTTAATTTATAGGAATAAAAAATAACTTGAGAATGAATTTCCTACATAGGAGCCTTTGGAGCATCTGTGTCTTACACAGGAGAAAAAGGGACAGGACTTTCCAGACCTTTGTTTTTCTGCAGTCAGAGCAGTGGAACCAGAAGTGGAACCCATTTTCCCCAACACCAGAAGTTTGCCATTAGAAAATTAACAGAAAAACTATTCCAAAGTTGTGGGGTTTTCCTTCTCCAGAAGAAAAACACAAAGAATTTTCAATAGGAAGATCTTAACTCCGAGGAATTTCTGCATCTAGCTCCACACTGACCCACAAACAGCACCCTAGGCTCACTCATCTTTGTCTTTTTGAAGTTAAAAAAGAGAATTTCCAGCCTCACACAGCACTTGGGATGCTCTTGGCACGCTGTGAGAGTGTTTCCTCCTGTCCCTGCGGCTCCTTCAGGCATGGGAAGGAGTCTGGGAAGGAATGGGAAGGAGTCTGGGAACTCTGCACCACCCAGAGGTCCTGCTCTCACAGCCTGGCACCTTTGGCACCTCAGTCCTGGCTCTCCCTGAGCTCTGCCCATCCCAGGGTTTGTAACACATTAAAATGTTTTCAGACCCCAATTCCTCAGCGTTTGCCTTCGACAGTCGCTCTCAAGGGATGGATAATCTCATTTACGTCTGTTACTACAAAATCAAAACAGCAGCAAATTAAATGGATCTGAAGGCCAAGATTAAAGGCTCCAAGCACACGAGAAGTGCCTGTAATGCAAAGAGCTGTAAATATATATTTATTTATTTATTGGGGGGATGGAAAAGCCCTACACAGATGCTGTTCTTTTACCTGGAAAGCAAAGACAGAATCATGGAAGTATTAAGGCTGGAAAAGATCCCTAAGAACAAGTCCCACCACTAATCCAGCAGTGCCAGGTCCACCACCATGGTTGGAAAAGGAGGAAAAAAACCAAAATGAGCTTGATCATCACCCTTTTCCAGCTCTGGGAAAGGCCTCTGTGGCCATCTGATGGTGGCTGAGGTTTAGGCTGGCTCAAAGCTGCTAAACCAGAGGGACTGAGCCCAGGACTGTTCCCTGCTGCTTCCCTGGCTGGGATTCCAGGCATGTCCTGGCCCCTCTGATGCTTCTCCAGCTTCTTCCCTGAAGTGGGACCCAGGATGTCACCAGAGCCCTCCTGTGCCACTGAATTCCCTGGGCCAGACCGAAAATCCTGCGTGGCCTTGCAGGGGATGGAGCAGCAAAAACGGGAGAACTCCCACAGGGGTTTTGCAGGATCCAACCCTGAACAAGCAGATGAGAAAGGAATTGATGTGAACCCCAGGCTAGAAATGTGGAAACACTAGAAATTCCATGGTGGATGTTCCCCACTCCTGGAATGTGAGCTCCAAGTCCGGTTATTCACATTATTCCGTAATCGCATGGAAATGAGGGATTGCAGCACCGCGGGCTCTGTGCTGAGGCAGGACCCAATTTTTGGGAGCAGCTTGTGCCAGGGCAGCATTCCCCGAGGTCCAGCTGCCCTCTAGAGCCCGGCTCTGAGCGCTCTGGCTGAGCACAGCCAGCAGATAGCAGCATCGGAGCACGAATGTGCCTCCCCTGCAGGATCCCGGCGTGTGCAGAGCTCTCACCTCCACAGAACGGGAAATTAATGACAGCAAACAGAAAAACGAGCCGCTTTTCCCCGTCCCAGGATGGGCTGTTTGGCTGTGATAGTGCAGGGCAGGTGTGCTCTCACCAGGGATGGTGTGCTGCTTTCATTGGGAAAGGATGAGACATCCAACCGAGGGACACGGTTAATAAAAATGAATTAAAACTTGTTTGATTTCATCAATTTGGCTTCAGCAATGCACAGAGTAAGGCGCCTTCAACTCACAGGAGAATTTTGAGGTAGTTCAGATAGGAAGGTGTTTTTCACTTCTGGGAAAAATCTTTGATTTCAGCTGGCAGAAGGATTTGGGGGCTGCTTGGGTGGGTGGCAGGCTGGGAAATGGACAGACATGGCATTCAGTGGCAGCGTTGCATTTCTATTTCTATTATTTCTATTTCTATTTCTATTTCTATTTCTATTTCTGTATTTGTATTTACAGTTAGCACCTTGTATTCCCCCCCATTCTTCCCCAGAGGATGTTTCCATGCCGATTCTTTTCCTCTAGAGGGTCCCTTTCAATATGAGGCTCCCCACCAGCTGAAGGCAGTGTGGCAGAAGAATGTGAGCTCATCAACCAGGAGCACTTGCATCAACCTTGAACCCCGTTTATGGGAAACCAGGCTGCTATTGGAAGCTGAAATGGATTCAGACCCCCCAAAATGGCCCAAAAAAGCAGCTGTGAGGCTGCAGGGGATGGTGAGAGGAGGGGGCAAGGAAGGAATGCAAGAGGGCTGATAAGGAAGGAATAATAATAAAAACCTTTTCGGCCTGGCCAGGGCTGTTTACACACAGGCAAAAAACTTCCTGAGCTGGAAGTGCAGCCTTGTCCAGCCTTGTCCAGCCTTGTCCAGCCTTGTCCAGCCTTGTCCAGCCTTGTCCAGCCTTTTCTGCTGGCTCAGCACCAGCCCTGCTCCCGGCATTTCCCCCAGTCTGGAGGATTTGGAGGAATCTTCTGTTTTTCCAGAGCACTTGACTTAACTTTATTGTCCCTGCTTGGCTGCGGGACATCCCCTGAGCTGTGAAAAGTGCACCAGAGGTCTGATGAGATCTGCAGCTCCTGACACACTGCTGATTAGATAAAGGATTTCCAGGAGGAAAGGAGGCCCCAGCTCCCGTCCCACCTCCCAGGCTAATCAAGAGAGCTTTCCCTGGGAAAGTAATTTGGTTTTCCTGCATCTGCTCCCCTCGCAGCCGGGCTGCCAGAGGTCAGAGGCTGTCCCAAAACACCAAATCAGGAGTCAGTGGCTGGGGAGTGTCCCCTGAGGAGTTCCTGGTGTGCCTGTTGCAGGGAAGCAGCGCTGGGAAGGGTCAGACATCCCAGAGAGGAGAGGGAATCAGGAGAGATCCCCGTTCCCAAAGCTCCTGCCTTCAGTGCAGCTCGAGCATCTCCACAGGAGAAGGCTCTGAAGGGCTTCCCTGTGTCCCCCTGCACATTTTTTGGGCAGGAAATGTTGCAGAGTGTCCAGAGTGAGGGAGAATCCCAACATCCCACTCAGAATCCCAGGATCACTGAGGCTGGAGAATCCCTCCAGGATCATCGAGGCCAATCTGTGCCCAATCCCCACCTTGTCCCCACCCTGAAGCCCTGAGTGCCACGTCCAGGTGACACCTGCAGGGCTGGGCACTCCAAACCTCCCTGGGCAGCCCCTTCCAAGGCCTGGCCACCCTTTCCATGGAGAAATTCCTGCTGCTGTCCACCTTGAGCCTCCCCTGGTGCAGCTTCCCTGCTGCCAGGTCAAACCCCAGCCCTGCACATCATTCCGGACCCTCATTTATTTTTCCAGGAATTAACTGCGTGTCTCAAACGTCCAAAAGCAAACCAAACAAACGAGGTGTAACAGCCTGCTGCACGTCACTCATCCTGCAGATGATTTTTTTGGGAGAGAAATGTGCTCAGAGCCAGCCAGAGCCTTTAGTCATGGGGTTTGTGCTGGGAAAGAACCTCTCAGTGAGGCGTTGTCCTCCCATCCTGCTGGCAGCAGCCAGAGCCACGCATCCCACAGGGATAAACACGCCGCAGTTCCAAGGACACAACGGAGAAGCTGGTTTTTAGTACTTAATTATTTTTCTTTTTCAACCGGGATTATTTACAATGAGATCTGGGAGAAGCAATTCACACCAAAGCAAACAGCCTGGAATATTTTAATTGTGTTTAAGCGACTCTTGCACCCACAAGAAACAGCCCCGGGTGGTGATGGATGCTGCTGTCATTGCTTTGAGCACGGTACCAGAAAAACCCCCTTCCCCTCAGGTGTTCAGCACTGAGAGGAGGTTGGGATGAATTCACTTGTGAGAGGGTAGATCAGCTTCAAGGGCCATTTTTGGGCTCGTTTGGGGTGTGGAGGTCACTGCTGGTGCTGTGCTGAGCCACCACCCCTCCTGGTCTGGCACCAGCAGCATGGGGCTGGCACAGTCAGGGCTTTGGCTCCCTAAAAATGTGTTTGGGATGGGGAGCAAACCTGCCCAGGGCCCCTGGCTCCCACGGAGCTGCTGGGATGTGGCTCCAGCAGCTCTTCCTTCGGGAGCAGGACGAGCACAGAGAGGGCTCAGAGCTGCTCCTGCTCCTGGGGTTTGGAGCTTCCCAAAGTGAGAGCCCTGCTCCCTGTTCATGTCCCTGCTGCTGGTGCAGAGAGAGGAGCAGCCATTGCAGAGCTGGGGTTTTGTCTCCTGCTCATCCCTCTGGGAGCCCTTTGGCACCTCCCATTCCCAAATTCCTGCCCCAGGCACCCACAGAGCCCCACAGCCCTAGCCAGTGTTCTCCATCTCACTCAAGGGATAAATTGCTGGCTCTGCCTGTCACAACCCCCAGCCCCTGGCAGGAGGAGGCTGGGGAAGGTTTTTCCTCTAAAATAAACTTCAGGACACAGTCCTGGTAGGATTCAAAGAGAAAGAAGTTGACATTTCAGCCTTCAATTCCATGTAGAAAGTTTTACACAGAGCTTCAGCAAATTCTGCTGGAGTAGGAAGTAACAGAAGAGCCCTAAAGCTCGGGAAGGGGTTAAATGCCTGATGGTCTCAGAAGAGGAAGAAATCCTGCACTTAAACATAAAGATGAGATTATAAACAACTCTGTTAACCAAAACTATCTGAAACCTGAGAGGCTTTTGTCACTGCAATTCCAATTTAACTACTTTAGTCAGCCTAACATATTGCTACCAGAAATCTGGGCTGCTTGGAGTCCAACTCTGCCTCTGCTGAAAAGCTGGGGAGGGCTAAGGGCACTGGCATTTGTCCTGATGTTCTTCTAACAACAAAAGCACAGAACAGCTGCAAAAAAGTGTTCTGTGTGGTCAGAAGGAGGAGGAGGAGGAAGAGGAGGAGCGGGAGGCAGAGGAGCTGCTCTTTGGCAGCTCTAACCCTCAATGTGCTTTAGGCTGATGTTGAAGTTCTTCACAGAGACAATAATAACAATACAGAGTGTCTGCAATTCCCTGTGTGTCTGTCCACAGAAATCTGCCCTGCCTGTCCCTCTGGTGGCTCCCGTGGGGGCTCTGGGCCGGTCACATCTCGGTGTCAGCGGGGCTGTGCTGCCGGCCTGAGTGGCCGTTCTTGGAGGACGCCTGGCCAGTCCCGTTCTCCTGGGTGGCCCCGTTGAGGCTGGGGAGGTTTGGCTTCTCCTGCAGCTCTGCTGGCTCCTGGGACGGTGTCATCAGCAGGGTGTTCCCCTGGCTGCCGTGCTCCGTGTAGTAGGGGTCTTCAGCCTGGCAGGGACACAAGGGACAGAGTCAGGGAGGGGAAAGGGCTGTGGGTTCAGGGCAGGGGCTGCCCACAGTCCCCAGGCAGGAGGGACAAACAGCCACTGCTCAGGGCACTGCTCTCTCTGACAAGAAGGGTCTGAACCAAGAAAATCCCCCAGGAACTGCAGTTTTTCCTCCAGCACCTGCAAGAGAAGCTGCCAGGTTTTGTTGTTTTCTCCTAACCTGGTTTTGGAGCTGACCTTGCCTTGGGACACAACCTCTGCTGGCCACTTTGGCCAAGAAAGAATCACCATCAAATGGAAATTGCCTCTTTTTTTTCCCCTCCCCCTTCCTTTGAAGTGCAGAGCTTGCTGCCAGGTGTGGCAGAATTTCACCTCTGCAGGGCTGGGTGCTGCTGTTGCTGCGAGGAGCAGGTGCCTCTGGGGGATCCCAGAGCTGCCTCCAGCCCCTCACAAGAATTCCCCAGATGTTGTGCAGCCCTGGAATTGGCAGTGGGGATCCCAGGTGGCAATTCCCAGCTGGAATTTCCTCAGTAGCTCACTCAGTCTCTTTTCCATGGGTGGGCTGGACACACCTCACCTGGGATTGGGATTGGGATTGGCACTGCCAGGAGATTCCATTGCACACACTGCCCCTGCTGCCAGCATCAGAGACGTGGAGGCAGTGTCCCTGCCCCTGACACAGCATCTCCCAGCTGTGTGCTCTGAGGACATCCTTGCTGGCCAGGAAATGTTCTGATGGCCTCCCAGGACACAGCTGCTCATGCAGGGAGTGATGGGGAAATCATGGCCTGGCCTCACTGTACTCAGGGTCACGTCCCCAGAAGTCACTGCTGGGGAGGAGTCCTCAGGGTCAGCCCTGCCTGGAAAGGGGAGAATGGAAATAGGAAATTCCTGCCTCTTTCTTTCTTGATATGTTTTATTACCATGGCTGGTGGGGAGAAATTGCCTTTATTACAGCACGGGTACAGACACAGGGCTCACACAAGGAGTGGAAATTAAAGGGCGTCACTTTTAATGACACATTCATTAGATTTCAGTGGCTCTGGAGGGGTCTTGCTGGATGAGTTCTTACTGCTGAGCAAAAACAAGTGTTAGACCTGGAGGCAGGTGAGGGAAAGGGGCGGTGCTGCTGCAGGAGCTGAGTTTGGAAGACCAGAGAGGTTCCCCCTCCCCCTGTCCCTGCCCCTTGCCCTGTCCCACGAGCTGGGGGCGCACAGGGGGGTGAGCACAGAGCCACAGGGGATGAGGATCCCCCTCTGCTGCCCCCAGCACCCCCTGTGCTGTGGGCTCCTCTCTACCTGCGGCTCTGCCACCTGTAAGCACTGACCAGCCTCTGTCCCGCGGGGCTCCAGCTGCGCCTCTTCATCAGGAAATAGCCAGCCAAGCCCAGGAGGGCCAGCAGCAGCCCAGATGTGACCAGGGCAATCAGCGTCTTCTGGGAAGGGTCCCGGCGGCTGCTTGTGCTCTCCTTTTTAAGGGATTCTATTCCAAACTGGAAAAAAAACCAACAACACCAAAGAGAGCCGGGAGTGGGACAAACAGGAAACGTTTGCATCTGCTGCACAGGCTTCAAACAATGCAGCTCCTCACCTCCTTGGGAAACTGCACGTAGGCAGAGCTGGGCTTTGCTGCCCTGGCTCTGGCCCGGCCCTGGCAGCCCTCACACCCTCACAGGCTCATTCCCAGCCTGCATCTCCTGTGGCACAGGGAATTTTGTCCTCTGGAGCACACCCTGAGGTTTAGAGCACCCAGCTGAGATCTCTGAGTGCTGCAGCTCTGCCCTTTGTACCCTGAGAGACACCTGGGGCTCAGCCCTATGAGCCAGTGGCATTCCCAGGAGGAATTCAGTCATGTCAGCCTGGTCTTTTGAGGAAGCCAAGTGCCAATTGCATCCTGAGAGTTATTGCTGGGGTCTAAGCTGTGCTGAGAAAGTGCTGCAGCATTTCACTGAGCCATTCCAAGCATTTCTGCCCCCATAGGTTGCACTGGTTCTCTTGTGCTGCATCACAGCCTCACTGGTGGTTGGCTCCAACCACAGAATTCCAGGTTTGGGTTGAAGGGACCTTAAAAATCATCCAGTGCCACCCCTGCCATGGCAGGGACACCTTCCACTGTCCCAGGGTGGCCTTGGACACTTCCAGGGGTCTCTGCACTCCTCAGGCACCTCCAGACTGGATGCAGGTCCAAATCTCAGCATCTCCCCCATCCTCAGCTGTCCATCTAAAGCTCTCATCCCTCCAGCCACCTGGCCAGGCACTTTTTGCAGCTGAGTTTGCTGAAGGGATTTACCTTTTCCCAGTGAGACTTCTGGAGCGTGTTCAGGAGTTTGTCAGGATCTGCAAGGTTTAAAACAGGAGAGCACATCACACACATGACACACATGAGGTGTGTACATCACACACGTGGCACATACCACCTCCATACATTCCACACATGAATCACACACTCTGTGCACAGACGAGCCGAGGCTGCTCCTGGGGGCAGTTCCACGGCTCCAGGGGTGCAGCAGGAGCCCAGAAGAAGGAGCAGAATTGCAGAGAGGTTTGTCCTCCCAGGATCTGTGTCCCAGCCATTCCCCACTGTTGTCTGGGGATCACAGGAATGAGCTCCACTGACCTTTCTCTCCTTTGAGGATGAGGAGCAAGCAGTCTCTGTCCAGGCTGGATGGAGTGAGTTTGATCTCGCAGGGGGACTCCACGGTGTGGGTTCTATTTTTACATATTGCTTGCCATAAATCCGACCCCTTCATCTCTAAAAATTGCTCCTGCAAAATTTTCAGAAAGAACAGCCATTAAAGCAAGCAAAATGAGCAATTCCCTGCCTCAGCCATGCTGGTGGAGGTGTTGTACTTTCCCATTTGAATTTTGGAGGCTCCTCTGTGCCCTGCAAAGTCAGACCCTCCCCTCCCACTCCAGCACTGCCCACAGCCCCAACACCTTGGAGGTGGAGGTGCTCATTTCTCTTGTCTTAACTTAATGAGAATAAATTAAATGGAGATATTATTAGCAACTCTTGAAAATGGCATTTAAACAGAGCTAAATTTAGGCTCTGAATTGCATGGCAAGCGTCCCCAGTTTTTGGGCTGGAACAACTGAAGAGCCCTATTGTTTCAGAGTCCCAGGCAGGGGCTGGGAAAGGAGGGAAATAACAAAAAACCATTGAGCCTTCCTGTTTAGGAAATGTCTTCAGTGTTTTTGCTAGGTTGCTGATCAAAGGCTAGGTAAAAAACCCACAAATTTCTCACATTTTAGAGCTGCACTGACTGTGGGGTGGAAGAGGAAGGGGAGTGGGGAGCTGCAGCCTTTGCAGGCCAGTTTCTGGATCAGACAGGATGGGTTTTCTCCTGGGGGCAATTTTCAGCCACAGCCAGGCTGCAGGACAGAGCCCAGTGTTGCTCAAACCCTCTCAGGCTCCCTGGCACCCTCCCAGATGGGCCAGTGGCCGAGCCCTGGCTGTGCCCACCCCAGACACAGAGACAGCTCCACTGAGCCCTGCCCTGCCCTAAATCCCACCTCTGGGGCTGGGGAAGAGGAGAACCCCCTTGTCCTGGCAAGGGCTCAGTGCCCTCCTCCCTCTGCCCCAGCGCTGCCCCAGGACCACGCTCGGGTCCCTCCATCCTCCGGGCGCCCAAAAATGCAGAAACTCCTCCAGGGGAGAACAACAAACAAATCATTTTCAGCTGTTTCTATAGAGCTTGGCTCGGGGGGAGGAAGGCCAAGATGGAACAAGAGACCCGAGTGTGTGTTTTCCTTTCTCTGCTGTGGAAAGAACTCATCGGAGTGTCAGAGTTTCCCTTTGCAATTAGCAGCACCGGGTGCCAGCTGATTGCTCATTTGCCTCGGGAAAGGCCAGCAGGAGAGGGGACACACGGTCCCTCCTGGCTGATCTCCTCCAGAACTGCTCTTATCTGGTTCCCAGTTCCAGCCTGAGCTGCCTGGTCCCAGCCCAGGGCTCTGCGGTGGGGATTGGGGGTGTTGGGGCTGCTCCACGTGCAGGGAGGGTTTGGGATGTGTGAGCCATGGCTCTGCGGGATGCTCTGGATGTGCTGTACCCATCCATCTACACACGGGCTGCACAAACCCTGTGCCCAGGCGGCATCAGAGCCCGCTAGATGGCAGCTGAGATTGGAATCGTGGATCCCACAGGAGCTCCCCTGTGCATTCCTGCTCCAGTGCAGCCCCTGTAAACAGGAACGAGCCTAAATGCCATTTAATCACTCATCTGCAGAGGAAAGCCAAGTCAGACTCACTCATCCCAAGTGGCAGCAGCATGGCTCAGTGACAGGACTTAAATTGTATGTTTTATATGTATTTCACACCCAGGGCATTGCTGTCTCACAATCCAGCACCTTCCACCCTCTGGGGCAGGCTGTGCCTCCAGGTTTCTTTCTCCCACCCACAGCAGACCCCTCTGTGTTATAAATGCCTCATTTTTGGTGCACAAGGCCAAGGACAGTCACAGAGAGCCTGGGATTCCCTCAGGAGCTGTTGGGGACATGGAGCAACTCCTTCCAGTGCCCTGTTTTCTTTCCTAAGGCACTTGGCAGGACAAAAAAAGGCACTTTTGTTCCCAACAGGGAAGAGGAAGAAGAAGAACAAAGGCAATTTCCTGTTGGACACGGTGGGAGATGCTTTAGAAGCTGAATCGACCCCAGAGCTCAAAGAATAAAGGAGGATTTATGGAAGGGGAGGTTGCATTTCCCCTGGAACTGCCGCGATCCCTTTGGCATCCACCCCTTTGGGATGCTCCTGGCACCTTCCCCTCCTGCACCAGCCCAGCTGCTCTGCCCAGGGGTCACTGGTGGGAGCTCCCCCACCCCAAAGAGCCCCCCAGGGGTGCTGGGGGACCCTCACAGCCCCTGTCACTCACGCAGGTCTCGTTGAGCTGCAGGCAGATGGCTCCAGTGTCACCCTCGCCTCTGGCACCGTGGCACCTGATGGCAGGGAGGGGACGCTGCAAGGGAGAGCACAGGGCTGGTGTCAGTGCCCTGCTGGGGGTTTGGGGACAGCCCAGCCCCCCCAGGCAGCCCCATGCTCACCTCAGGGCTGTGCCTGGCCGTGGGCAGGGCTGTGCTGGCAACTGGCTCTGGAGAATGCTTCGGGGTGGTCACTGAGCTGGTCCTGGCCACCGTGGGGCCCGAGGTGTGTGCCCTGTCCTTGGGCTGTGTCTCTGGGGGGCTCTGGGTTGTGGAGACCCCCGGGCTCCCCTGTGGCTCCAGGGGGGTGCCTGGCAGTGATGTGGAGGCTGGGCTGGGCTGGGAGCTCGTCCTCAGTTGCCCAAAGAGCTCTGATGATGTCGGGCTGGTGGCCACGGACCCGGCTGTGGCTTCAGCTGGGAGGAAATGCAAAGAGAAGGGCACGGGAGAACTTTAACCCTGTCAGCTCCAGCGTGGCTGAAGCACAATATTGATTTGTCAGGCAGCAGCAGCACCAGGACACATCGGCTCTCTAGGAGCCCTCATTAGCCCTGCTCCTGCTGCTAATGGTCAGGGGACAATGGGCTCCTTTTGGGACCACCATGGCAAAGGTGCCACTGCCCACGCCCCCAGCATTGCCCCCAGCTCCTGCTCACCTCGAGGCTTCCAGAGACCCCAAACAGCACCAGGGAAAGGCTCCCTGCATCCTCATCCCTTCAGAGCCCTGCAGAGCCTGAGCTGGGCCTCTCGCCATGGAATCCCACACTGGTTTGGGTTGAAGGGACTCTAAATCCCACCCAGTGCCACCCCTGCCATGGAAGGGACACTTCCACTGTCCCAGGCTGCTCCAACCCCAGTGTCCAACCTGGCCTTGGGCACTGCCAGGGATCCAGGGGCAGCCACAGCTGCTCTGGTGCCAGGGCCTGCCCACCCTCACAGGGAACAATTCCTTCCAAAATCTAATTTAAATCTCCCTTCCTCCAGCTTGAAGCCATTCCCCCTTGTCCTCTCCTCCCCAAGGGTCTCTTCCAACATGTGTGAGATAAACATTACTGAGCTTTTTGTTTTGACCAGGATGGGGCTGAGCTACCTGGGTTGGGTGTCCCCAGGTGGGATTTTTTTGGATGGAATTAAAGCTTTTGACCACACTCAGCCTCTTTTTTTTTATGAGAGCACAAACCGTGCCTTAACAGTGTGAGCCTGTGCACTTCATAAATCTAATTATCAACACAGAATCCACCAGGAATCACAGAGAGAACAAAGGGAGAGGTTACCAGAGGTTGTTTTGGCACTGCTGGTGTCTCCTGTGGCTGCTGCGATGGCAGTGCTGGCTGTCCCACTGCTGCTGTCCCTTGCTGCCGTGGCCGTGGCTGTCGGTGTGGGGGTGTCTGTCGTGCTCTCAGCAGCAGCACAGCCTGAGGAAAGAGGGAGCTCTTAGGGGCTGCTGAACCCCCAGCCCAGCCCTGAGCCCCTGGGGAAAAGCAGGAAAGTTTTAGCTGCTCTCCCAATTTAGCTTTTTCTTGCCCCAAACTGGCAGGAAGCCTTGGGAGAGGCTCAGGGGTGAAACTTTTCATCTGGGTGAGCAGCAGAGTCCGGTGCAGCCCTGGCAGGGGCTCCAGGGCTCTCAGGAGGAGAAGGACAGGCTCGTTCCCACCCTGGTGGATGCACAAAGCTCTGCACAAAGCTGGATTTCAGAGTTTGGGTTTATAATCCTGGGAGGAAAGAATCAAGCCTTGGAAGAGATCACTTGTGTGCCTCAGGATAGATAAGTTGGATTTACAGTTGCAGGCACAATCTCAAAGTAAATAGAAACATTCCCACTGGCTTGGGATCAGCCCTGACTCATGAGCGAAAACATCTTTGGAGGTAAAGCAGAATGTTTGGAGAGTGGTCTGCTGTTCTAACTTAAAGTTTATGTATTGCTTCCTGCTGCGTTGCAGAGATGACACTTCCAGCTTTGCCTTCAGAAATGTGAGTGTGAGTCAGTGAAAATGCATTTCTCCCCATTCCTTCACCTCCTCTCTCCCTGAGATCTATTCCCACTTTTAACAAACAGCTTCAGTCTCTACCCCAGGGCTCGTGGTGTTTAAGATTCTTATCCAGGCACTAAAGAGAAAATCATTCAGAATGTGTTGTTTCATTTGTAGTTCTGCCCAGGGGAGCCCCAGCTCCAAGAAAAGTTACTTCATCCTCCCAAACCACCCTGAGAGATGGAGCAGCTCTGGCAGGTCCCGAGCAGCCGCCGGCGCCGGGTCCGGCTGCGGGCAGGATCTGCTGCCAGGGGAGCAGCACCGGGCACTGGGAGCTGGGATTGGCACTGGGGAGGGGCCTGGAGGAGCTGCTGTGTGTCACCACGGCAGGACTTGGCTGGGTCAGCTCCTGAGAGCCTGCAGGGTTTGTGCAGAGCAGAGCCCGAGGGCACCGGGGCTCGTTTTGGCCGTGGGTGGCCAGGGCAGAGCTGCTCTGCTGGTCCTGCTGTGGAAAAGGGGGAAATGTGGGGCCCAGACTGGTCCTATCCATCCCATCCCATCCCATCCCATCCCATCCCATCCCATCCCATCCCATCCCATCCCATCCCAATCCCATCATCCCATCCCATCCTGCAGCTGCTCTGGGGGGGCCCTGCTGAGGGCTCGGTGCAGGTGTCTGGAGCTGGAATTCAGGTTCTGGCACAGCTTTCATTTCAGGGGGGAGAAGTTCCTTCTTCTCCAAGACAATTCAGTTCCAGCTGGTTAAGTCACCGAGTTTTCCTGATGACTTTCAACAAATCAAAAGCAGGAGGTGCGACGGCGTGCCCGGAATAAGGAGCAGCACGAAGCCAGAGCCAGGCTTTACGCACAGCTCTGTGTTTTCGTGGCCACGAGCAGGAAATTTTCCATCACCAGAACATCACCAGAACAATGCAGCGCCTGGGCTTGACCTCCCCAAGTGCCACAGCCACCCAAGCCCCTTTGAACTCTTCCAGATGTTTGTAAAGCACCCCAGGTATTTCTAATCAAAGCCTTTTCAGCACTGAATATTGGAATGGAAGCCTGGCTATAGCTCGGTGTGATTTGGGAGAGGAGCTGTCACTTTGGACTTCTTTTTCTTGCCTTTCTTGGAGCATGTGCAGGAGCTTTTCCACAAAACGTGGGTGAGGGTTTTTTTTAAATCTTTGGGCTCATGAGATAAATAATGATCCAGATGTGGGCTGGATAATCCACGTGGTGCTCAGCTAAAGAGGGTTATTTATTGCACCATACATTTTTAATGGCTTCATTAAACTTTGTCAATTTGTTAGGATTGAGGGTTTAGAGTTTAAGCCAAGCTATTTATTAACCTGGGAGAAATCTTCACCTGGCAATGCAAGCACGTGCAGGAGCAAAACCATGCAGAGATGGGAAAGAAAATTGCACTTCACAGCACCCATTGTGTTCACCCACCTAGGTTTTAAAAAGGAAATTATTTTTTGAAGATATTTTAATAATGGGGCTTAGGAAGGATCTTAGATTGAATAAAGAAAAGGCAACAATATAAATGTTAAACTTGCTCCAAGACTCATCCCTGAGCACTAAGCCAAAGCCATAGAAAAGCTCTGCAGTGGCAAAGGTTCAGGAAAGAGGAGGAAAGTTTCCATCCCTGCATCCCAATCCTGCACCCACGGCAAACAAAACTGAGGGAGGTGAATCCCACTGGGAATGTCTGGGCAGGACCTGCACCTCCCGAGCTGGTCCTGCCTCAGATCTCTTGGTTAACCTCTGGCTCAACCCTTGGCTTGTTGGGCCCTGACACACAAGCCCTGGGCCAGGGGAGCTCCTCCAGCTCTGTCTTTAACAGAGTTTATTCCCAAACTCCACAGGCACTCCAGGAGCTCCAGGGGCTATGGCAAAGGGATGAGTTGGCACAAAGGACACTGCTGGTCCCAGGGCTGCAGAGGAGGGTGGGGAGCCAGGGATGCAGAGCAGGGGGGTGAGGAACCAGGGATGTAGGAGAGGAGCTCTGGAACCATGGAATGTAGGAGAGGAGCTCTGGAACCAGGGATGTAGGAGAGGAGTTCTGGAACCAGGGATGCAGGAGGGGAGTTCTGGAACCAGGGATGTAGGAGAGGAGTTCTGGAACCAGGGATGTAGGAGANGCTCCAGGGGCTATGGCAAAGGGATGAGTTGGCACAAAGGACACTGCTGGTCCCAGGGCTGCAGAGGAGGGTGGGGAGCCAGGGATGCAGAGCAGGGGGGTGAGGAACCAGGGATGTAGGAGAGGAGTTCTGGAACCATGGGATGCAGGAGCAGCTCTGGAAGCATGGGATGCAGAAGAGGAGGGTGAAGGGACCATGGGATGAAGAAGAGCAGCTCTGGAGCCGTGGGATGCAGGAGCAGCTCTGGAGCCGTGGGATGCAGAGCCCTGGGGCTGGAGCCAGCCCCAGCTCCCCCCAGCAGCCCCTCCAAGGACTCCAGCCGGCATTACTCACTGCCTTTCCAGCTCCACAGCTCTCAGCCATGTGGCAGGAATTCAAGCGGGTGGAGCCCTCTTCCCTCTGGAAATATCTGATAAAAAATCCCTTCCCTCCCCCTTTTCCTTCGCCCAGACAGGATGTGGGTGTGGGGCCGGGGGCTGGGGGAGCCCCCTGAGCTGCCACACCAAAGCCCAGCTGCTGCTCCCAGGCTTTCCTTGGGATTGGGGCCTCTCGGGCAGCTCGGGAGCCCAGCACCTTCCCAGGGTTGAGATTTCTCCTGGCTGGAGCAGCAGCTTTTAAAGGATGTTAAACTCGAGCAGCTGGAAGTTTTAAAGTCTCTTTTTCCTTTCCTGATATTCAGAACTTTCCTAAGTGTTGCAAAAGGAGTGGAGGAAAGAAAGAATGTGTGAAAATGGCAAGAAAAGAGTTTTTTCTAAAAATCAAGTTTGGCAGAGATGAATGAAAAATATATGAAAAAGAAAGATGAAAGGTTAAGTAAAGAAATAAAGTGTTTTTATTAGGTACAAATACATCCCTACTCCCTTTTCCATGTGCACTCTGAGACGAGCACAGGACAGCTCTCCATGGGCTTTATCCATCCCCAGTTTTCCAACACGAGCTGCTCACAGCATCCTCCCAGGGGTTTGGGAGGGTGTGGGAGCAGCAGCAGGCCAGGGGTGGCTCCAAACCTCCCCCTGACACTCAGGAGAAGCCCAGAGCAGCAGGCAGGGGCCAAAGGAGAATTGCCAGGGCTTTGCTGCCTTCGAGCTTGGGTTTCCCAGGGGATTTGCTGCTCCTGGCTCTGCATCCCAGAACCCAAACTCCATCCTCCCCTCACCACATCCACACACAACATTTGTAGGACTCCTGCTCCTGTCCCCAGGTGGCACAAGGGTTTTTTTTTCCCTGTAAAACACGTGGCTTTAGCTGAAGGTGTCCTGGGAGCAGGAGGAGCTCGGTGCTCCCACCCTCAGCAGCGCTGCCAGCAGCAACTTGAGCCCAGACCCACAGAACCGGGATTTCCATGGGAGTTGCACAACTGGAGCCTTTGATGGATTCTCTGGGACTCCCCACGGAGCTGAGGAACAAGCAGAGCCCCAAGGATGAGCTGCCTGATTTTTCCCAGCAGCTACACGGAGGAGAAATCAACCTCCTCCTCTTTCCAGCCAGGAATATCCTGCAGGAATGATGGGCTTGGGCTGTGCAAGGACATTTTGCAGCATTAAAGCCCCTGCTGCCCAGTAGCTTTGTCCTTCCAAAATCCAAGCTTTGTATCACTTTTCCATCACTTTTGTTTTGTACAAGGAACTCGAGGTTTGGAACTCGAGGTTTGGAACTCAAGGTTTTCCTCACACCTTTGTCTCACATCCTCGCTCAGTTCAGCCCAGCCTCACAGTCCCAAATGTCATTTTTCTCAAATAAAATTGAGGGGTTTATTTTTCAGTTCCTGTAAAATTAACAGAGGCTGGAGGGTCAGCCAGCAGCTCAGGTGAGTAATTTACCTGGGCAGCCAGGGGAACATGAAAGGAGCTCCGTGA
Organism: Rhabdornis inornatus; assembly: GCA_013397075.1. NCBI lineage: Eukaryota > Metazoa > Chordata > Aves > Passeriformes > Rhabdornithidae > Rhabdornis > Rhabdornis inornatus. Next base: position 487,057 of record VWZS01010491.1, on the reverse strand, counting down.
AACAGGAGAACAAAACCCAGTGAATTCCTGCAATAGATCTCGTCGCTCACATTTGTGTGAGTAAGAAAAAATCACATTTGAGGAGACACCCGCAGGCTCCTGGCTCCTGTCCCAGCACACCAGGCAACACACAGAGTGCTGCTTCACTTTTTAGTCCTTTTTTATTACCTCATGGCTGTTGGGTTTGGGACAAAAATGATAATATTTCCCTAAAATATAACCCTTTAAAAAGTAGCACCTCGAGAAAATCTCAGTGCTGTTATTCATTGCTTCATATGATGAATATTTGAAGAGCTGCAATAGGAGATTTTAATATTTATGGAGACTCATTTGATTTTCAGCAAATGTTTAGTTCCAACCACAAAACAAAAGCGTGGCTCATTTACACCAGCGCAGGCTGAGAGACAACTTGAACTGTGGCTGCACTCCTTGCCTGCTGCATTCCCATCCCCTCGTGCTATCCAGGATTTTGTGGGGAGTTTAGATCCCCGTTCCTGTCCTTTGCAGAGCAGCAGTGAGTTTTCCCCCCAAATGCTGCTCTGTGAAATGTCACCGCAGAGTTTTTGGGTGGGACTGAACCCCAAACTCCTGGAGAAGCCTCTTCCCCCCGAGCTGCTGCTCCCAGGAGCTGCCCCTGCTGTGACCAGGGGGTTTTGGGGTGTCAATACTCACCAGCCAGCTCCAGCACGCAGGCAGTGATGCAGAGGAGCTGCCTCCACTCCATGGCTGTGAGAATTCCCAAAATCAGCGTTCCCTGCTCCCAGTGCAGCCGGATCCGGCCGGGCTCCTCAGTCCTGCAGCAGCTCTGAGCTCATGCAGCTTGGTTGGAGTTCAAGCCTTTGAGATCACTCACTTGTGGGGTGGGTTTCTCTTCAGGGGTTGTGCTTGTGGCTCAGGACTGCGAGGTGGAGTTTCTCCGCTTTGATTTCCCAGTTTTATATAGTTCATGGCAACCTCACTATCACTTAGGTAATTTTCTCCTCCCCACTTTCCTGCCAGCAGCTTCAAAACAAACAAAAGATCAGCCCTCTCCCCAGCAAAGGATCCCAAAGGCTCGCTGGGATTAACTCTTTCCTGAGAGCTGCTGCTTTCCTGTCCAAGGGACACAGCCTGATCCAGCTGGATGCAGGGATTGCAGCCCAGCCTCCAGCTGAGCTTCCCTCAGAGCAAAGCAAACCCAGCCCGAGGAGAGCAGGGATGTGGGCAAGCCCCAGGTCCAGCCTAGCAAGTCTTGAGTGCAGTCCCAGCACTATGGAAAACAGAGGAATGCTGAAAACGGGCTTCAGAATCAGGAATTTTCTCAGCAAATTAAGCAGGGAACTCAAGGATGTGAAATAATCGCTGACCTGAAGAGAAGTAACTCCATTAGCTGCACTAAATCAACTCCAGTCAAACAGGGAGCACGAATGAGATGGGTTAGAGAAGGTCTGGGGCAGAGAAAAACCCACAGGCAAGAACTGTGGCATTAAACCTGGAGCAGGAGCAGGACAGGAGAGCAGTAACTTCCCTGAGCTCGTGAGGAATTCTTTGTGGGAGCAGCACAGAAACTCTGGCTGCAGTTTTATTGCCAGGCTGAGCCTCACCAAGTGGGAAACTTGGCTCCCTGGCTCTTGAGTGACTGCACTGCAGACACACGTGGGACCAGCTCAGGAAGGGCAGGGTGAGGGATGCTGTGTGTCCTCACACAGGGATGTGCATCCCTGGAATGTTCCAGGCCAGGCTGGATGGGATTTGGAGCACCCTGGGATAGTGGAAGGTGTCCCTGCCCATGGCAGGGGGTGGAATGAGAGGATCCTTAACATCCCTTCCAACCCAAACCAGTCTGGGAGTCAAATTTTGGCCTTCAGGTATAAAAATAATAAGAGATGAACACTTGGGAACCTCAACTCCAGCTCAGTCTTAATCCCATCTTTTCTTTTACAGCTGGATGATGAGGTGACTAAAGGAGTCATTGGGAACAGGAAATCGAAAAATTAGGTGGACAGGAAAAAAAGCTGTGGAAAGAAGGATGAGGAAGCTCTTACTCAATGTATTATCTTTGTGTGGATGCTCCTGTAACACTTCTGCAGTCACAGAATCACAGAAACTGGTTTGGGGTCTAAGGGACCTAAAAACTCATTCCAAGCTCCTGCCCTGGGCAGGAATGGCCATCATTTGGCTACAGCCAGAAAAGGATTAAAAAACACAAAAAAGGAAAGGATGGTGTTCCTACAAAGAAATCCTTAAATAGTATTTCCACATTTATTGTAGGACAAAATTCCAGTAGCTTTTGCTTTTAGCATAGTAAAGGAGTTGGATGAGATGATGTTTAAATGTCCTTTCCAACTCAAAGTGTTCTGTGATTCTGTGGCAGGAAAATGATTCTTGGAAGGAAACATCTGTAGCTCAGCAAAGAGCTCCAACATCTATATAAAGATTTCTATTATGTTCAGTAATCCATTACTGACTGTCAGAGACACACAGCTCTATTAAAAGCCAAAATATCCTGGTAAAACGGGGTCTAAAACCTGAGTGTGGGCACAGCCCTGCTGACTCCAACAGCTCCCACCACGAATTTTCCCTTTTTTCCTTTTTTTCCCTTTTTTCCTCCCTCAAACACACACGCACACATTGGGAAGCGCCTGACTCAGTGTGTAACCAGGTTTTACATTGCATATCAGCCCAGAAAATGAATTCAGAGATGAAATGTGAAAGGCAGAGTGAGACAGGAGTCTTATTTAAATAACAGATATGTTTTTGTCTATGAAAGTGAGAATTTGGGTTGAATAACATGACTGAAAATCAGAGTGATAGATCCATAGAGTAGTTTGTGTTGAATAAGACATTAAATACCATTCCCTCCCACCCCTGCTGTGGACAGGGACGCTTTGCACAGCCCAGGCTGCTCCTGGATGAAAGGAACCAACGGGATGATCGGGGTTTGGCTGCTGGGTTTGTCTCACCTTTCAAAACCAGACCAGAAATAGAGAGCTGGACTAAAAATAGTGCAGGCCGGGTCTGGCAGACACCATGCACGGGAAGCTCGTGGGTTTGGTTTCCAGTGGAAGCTGGTTTGGATTGGAAGGACATTCCCTGTGTCAGGGATGTGGGATTTCATTCCTGTTTATGCACTGCCCGTGTCAGACCATCCCACAAAACTCATTTTGGGAGAGAGGCTCAGCCAAGCCCAGGGAAATCCAACATTTCCTCAAAGGAAGAGCCACAAACCACAAAACAAGAGACTTATTAAGATTATTCTTTAACTGAATGCACTGTCCTCAGGGGGTTGCTGTGGACAGATTTAGGGATCTTCCATCCATCCAACACTCAGGGTTTTGAGCCTGGTGGTTCCTGTGGCTCAGGAATTGCTGTGCTGGACACACAGCACGGGGTGGTGGCAGTGGGACCCTCCTTCCCCCCAGAGCTGACAAAAACCTGACCCAGCCCAACAAGGATCAGGCCAGGCTTTGTTGTTGGATTGTTTTTGTGCACACACCTCTGAGCATATCCTAAATTTCCCAAATATCCAGCTGTGACCAGGCCCTGCAGTTATTCCTGTTTATTCCACGAGTGTTTCTGTTTATTCCACATCACCTTTTCTCAGGGACACAACTCTGTTCAAACCTGTTTGAAGTGACCTGAGCGTGTTGCGAGCAAATCCCGCAGAGTTATTCCCTTTCTCTCAGAGCCCCAACACATTTTTACAGCCAGAAATTGCCAGACCACAGTAAGGAACATGCCCTTGAATTATCTCGCAGCACTCAGCATCAGCTGTATCAGGTTAACAACGCCTGAGCCAATTCCAACCCAACATTTACGGGATCAAGTGTCCAAATTTTGTACAGCACAGCGATGAAGGCTCGCTCACATGGGCTGGGATTTTGTCCAAGCATTTAAGGGTGATTGAATTTAATTGTAAATGATGCAATAGACATATGGCTGGGAAGCTATATGCCAGGAAACATGTTTTCTATAAGTATTTTAGCAGGCAGATGGCACACAATGGTTTCGGTGCAGTCATTTCCTCACCTCTTAAAAGTTACTATTTCGGACAGATGAAATAATCCCATTCCCACCATCCTCCCAAGGCAGCAGCACTGCTGACCCAGAGGATGTGCAGTGTTTGAGGGCTATTTCTGTGCAGAATCACATCAAATAAATCAACCTCACAGCCTCCTCCCCATTGCCATCCACGAGTCTCAAAGCTTTTAAATAACTTTCCCACTTAAACTGGAGCGAGTAAAAACTCTGCACAGCACTTCCAGAGGCACGTGGAGGCACTTGGAGCAGGGTCACATCACGGGGAAACCCCAAAAGACACAAATTCTGCATCCCAACCCTCAGCCTGAGCAAGCAGAGTGCCCCATGCCCAGACAGAGCAAATTCTCCTTCTGGGAATGACATCCAGCATGGTCAGTCCCCAAAAACTGCTGATGGAGGAGGAGGGGATGCTGCAGAGGAGATCCAGCTTTTGGGAATGGTGGGCAGCCAGAGCAGAGCATGGAGCTACAAATAAAAAAAAAAAAACGGATTTAGTGAAGTTTGGGTTGTTTGTCCTTGGAAAATGCTGTTGGGATCACATCTGCTTTGGTGCAGCATCAAATCCTGCCCAGGGCTGAGCAAAGGCAGCTCCTGTCCCTGCAGGAGAGCACAAACTCTCTGCTCTGAGAAGATTCCAGAGAGATGCAGTGATGGGGTTCAGTTAAATTCCTGAGGGATGGAGTGATGGGATTCAATTCCTGAGGGATGGAGTGATGGGGTTCAATTCCTGAGGGATGGACTGACAGGATTCACCTAAAAAAGGGCAAAGAGCCCCCAAGCTGCCTGACAGCACCATCCTTATTGTGATTTCCTTAAAAACTTCCCATCCATTTGTTTTATCGGGCTGGCATTTGCACGGTGCTGTAATTCTATTGTCAATCTCGGGGCAGGAAATGCTTCCTTCAGAAACTCCATCCCGAGCCTCCTGCCAGGGCATCCTTTGTGGGAAGGCAGCTCTGGAGACGTTGGCGCCTCAATTTCTGCACCAGAGCATCCTGAAGAGCCCTGGGAGTGCCCTGGGAGGTGCTAAAAGGTGTCCCTGAATCCTTTTTTTTTCCCTCCTCCAGGCATTCCCAGGACTTCAATGAGAGCCATTCCCCTCCCAGCTCCAAAACCACAATTCGAGGGGGTTTTTGGATGAGTTTCAGGGTGTTGTTGGATTTTCTGGTTCTCTCTGCTGCCGCTCCTTGCTGTGCTGATGGGGAGATATCATCTCCGTGGACCTCCTTCTTCCCGTCTCAAATCCAGGAGGGATACCTTCCCAGCACAACAAAGGGTTTTATTTAGCCCTGCTGCTGGGGCTTTCCTGCCTGTGCTGCTCCAAGTGCCACCAACTGTTTCCAGGTCACTCCGTGCCCATCCTGTGGGAGAATTCCTTTTTTTTTTTTTTCCCCCACCCAAATCCCCGTTCCTGCGGTAAAAGCATCCCCTCCTCGCAGGCTGCTGGGTTCGCCCCTTCTCGCCTCGTTTTTCCAGGCAATTCCTCCTGACTCCTGCCACCTCCGCTCTCGCTGCAGGAGAATATTCCTCTGGGGAAGAGTTTCATGGAAAAACGCTTAAGTGCCGTGATTTACATCGCAGCCTGGCCCTTCAGGAGGGATTAAAGAGCTGGGAATAGCCCGCAAAGCGCTGAGCGCGCAGGAGGCACTAAATGAGCATCGCCTTGATTAGATTTGAACCAACAGGCTCAGAGTAAAAGTTTCAGGCATAAAACTCCTCAGCAATCTCTCCAGCAGATGGTTTGCCTGACTGGAGTCGTGTGTGCAATTCATATTTGCTTTATTATTTGAAGATATTGATTTTAGCAGGATGATCATACCGAGCAATTTGTTTTAATAGACCGCTTTTATTAACAGCGTGTGAGACTTGCAGCAGCCATGCATCTTTCTGGATTTTTTTAATAAGATTTCCAAGAGCTTTTTGGAGTAAAATGTATGAGCTGAAGAGCACAAGTCTGAGATGCTGAAGGGTTTTTTCAGCTGTTCCTCTTGGAGAAATGGTTCTGCTGTGTGTAAGTGGGTGAGTAGTAGCTGTGCAAGAGGGGATAAATAGCAGGGCACGGTTATGGAGTTGCAAAGGTTATGAAGAGGCAAGAATTTGCTCAAGTTAAAAAACAGAGAATATATACATATAAAAGCACCATATATATATGGGTTTTAATTCTAAAACCAACATTTTAATTTCTATCCCATATCTGGAAGTGTCCAAGGCCAGGCTGGAGAGGGCTTGGAGCAACCTGAGAGGATGGAAGATGTCCCTGCCCATGGCAGGAGTGGAACTGGAGGATTTTTAAGGTTCCTTCCAACCCAAACCATCCTGGAATTTTATGATAATCCCTTGGGAAGAGTAAATAGGTGAATTACCCACCTCTGCAGGGTGCAGCTGTATCCCTGTGTGCCATCAGGTGCACAAAGTGTGATTTTAGGCAGCAGCTCTCAGGGTGTTGAAGTACCAAGATACCCTCAATTTTTTTTTTAAATTTAGTTTAATTTTATTATTATTATTATTTTTCTGTAAATTTCTCTATCAGTTTGGATGCACCAAAATGGTTTGAATATACCAGGAGCAAGAAGGAGCTGCAGGAATGTGAGAGGGCAGAGAGGAGAGGGCAGAGCTGGACCAGTCACATTCCCGTCCCCATCCATCAGATTCTCATTAAGCTGATTTCATTGATTGCTTTCCATTGCTGCCCCCTCCAAAATGTTTAACTGTAATAAACAGCAGCACCATGAAACACCGATAAAAATCATTAAAGCATAGGTCTGGTAATTCAGAGCAGAGATTGGCTCCTCCATCCAGACCTGCAGCTGCTAATTGCAATTTATTCCTCCCGTTTATGGATGTCATAGGAACATGGGAGCTGGATTCATGGCTGGGGCTCTCCATCCATCCCCAGCACGGCAGCAAGTCCATCCTGTGGATGCCCCAAGCGAGCAGAACCTGGGCTGGATGAGATGTTTAATTTAAAATTTAATTCCAAATAAACCGTGTTTGCAATGCTGCTCATTCTAAATGCAATTAGGGGATTGTTTAGGTTGGAAAAGAGCTTTGAGTCCAACATGTGCTACATCCACACATCTTTTAAATCCCCCCAGGGATGGGGACTCCACCCTGGGTCACCTTTTCCAATTCTTGACCAATCTTTTGGTGAAAAAATGTCTCTTATTGGCTGCTTTTGTGTGTTTAATTTATTGTCTTTACAGGTACACTTCAAATACAACCACCTGATGGGTTGTCTTGTTGATCCCAAGTTTCCACTTGCCAGAAGCCTGGCTGGCTCCTGCTGATCATCTTTCTCTGCCCAAGGATTTAGGGGAAAAAAAAATAAAATCTCGGTTCCGTTGCCTTTGTTTCCAGGGAGATCCCCCTCTCCAGCTGTAATTCATGCAAAGGAAGCACAGCCTTAAAAAAAAAACAAAACCAAAACAACAAAACAACAAAAAACAAACAAACAAAAAAAAAACCAAGAGAAAAAAACCCAAAACCAACAACAACAACAACAAAAAAACCCAAACAACTTTGGTGGCATTTCTGAGAGAGAAACCAAAACTGGGATTAAGAAATAAAGGAAATAAAGGAATGGCTTTGAGTAAATAGCAGCTCGGTGCCAGGTGCTCCCGGAGCAGCAGAGGAGATGTGAAACCCCCCAGTGGCAGTGATGAAAGCAGCTCGGCAGCACCAGGAACGGGGCTCTGCTCTCCACCCTGGCAATTGCTGATAATAAAGTGCTGCTGTTTTCTACCTGGGAAATGAGGTCCCAGAGGGACGAGGCTTTCCATTTTTCAAAGGAGGATTTGTTCAGATGCAGGGACAGGAGCATCCTCGGTCATTACTGACTCCTGCTGCTCCTGACCCGCTGCTCTGGAAAGCGCCAGGGCCTGAATTCCAAACCTCCTTTTGTCTGGGGTTTGAAGTCGTGTCCTTGTTCTTAGAGGGATAAATAAAAAAGAAGTAGAAATATAAGAGCCACTTCTTTGGTTGTGTCCTGAAGAGAAGGATGCAACAGCAAAACTATTTTAACTGCAGCGCCAGATGACCTGAAAAAAATGACAGAGCTCTGCCAACGGTTACGAGCTCCCAGCTAAATTCAGACACCACTTATTTATTGATGTGTTTGTACAATAGGAGTGGCTGGGAAGGCTGCAGACTCCCAGGTACCTTCTGATGGCTCATAATAAACGCAGACAACACAGACCCACGGTGAATAATAGAACAAAAAGCTCCCAGGATCACTGGGAATCAAAGTGCATATGGAAGTAGAAGGTATCCAGTGAAAGCTCCTGAGAAGGGGAGCGAGGGGCAGCTCAGGATGAGCTGGGACTCACAGGGCAGTCACATTCTACAGGAACATCCCACAGAATTACCATCTAAAATCACTTTAGTGCTGGGTTATCCCCCGAATCACAGAGTATCTCACACACGTTGAGAGGGGCTGACTGAAGAAGCACTGAGAGTGGGTTAGGACGGAATATTGGGAATAAATCCTTCCCTGGGAGGGTGGGCAGGCCCTGGCACAGCTGTGGTTGTCCCTGGATCCCTGGCAGTGCCCAAGGCCAGGCTGGACATTGGGGCTGGAGCACCCTGGGACAGTGGGAGGTGTCCCTGCCATGGCAGGGGGAATGGGATGAGTTTTAACATCCCTTCCCACCCAAACAAACCATTCTGTGATTCTGATTCCATGAAAAGGCATCCAAAACATGGGCACCATCCCAAACTTTTCCTCCCAATCCTGTGGTGAAAAAATATATTTGTGAGATAGGGAAAAAATGCATTAGAAACGAGCAAGGTGCAGCAGAACTTCCTGCAGGAACAGAGTTAATGGCTCTGGGTGTTCCCAGAGCAGCTGGGAGGGTTTCTGGCTCAGGAAGAACTTCCCCTCTGTCCCCTCCATGCTCAGGGTGGCACCTTGGTGGCCACAGCAGGGTCACCAGTGCTGCTCAGGGTGGCTTTGGGTGGGCAGTGGGAGGACTGAGGGAATTCACACGGGGAGTTTGGGATGAGGAATGCTCTGAATTGTTTTTTTCCCACCTGAAAGGACTTTCCCTTGGATCCTGTGGGACACAGCTCGCCCCAGCCCAGCTGTTATCTCAGGGAGGGGTTGGTGATGGGAGGTGACATCGCCTCGTTTAGAGAAAGCTCTGGGGTGGCAAAGGCCACAGGATCGATCTGGGCAGGCTCAGGCTCCATCACTTACCAGGAGTGCTTCAGAGAGAGCCCTGGAAATGCAAATCCCGTCCTGGGACCTCTCCTGGCCGGTCTCAGATTAATTGTTACAGGTTTGCAGGTTTGTTTTTATGGAGGAAAGGAGGTTTGTTTGCTTTTCCTCCCTCTGGAGTTTAACCATCATCTTTTCTCATTAGGAGGGTGGCAGGAGGTCAATAGAGGCTCCTGCCTGGGCGAGATTCCTCTGTAATTTGGAAGGGAAATTTCCAGAGCTGCAGTGCCCGGGGCACCTTGCACGGAGTGTTTGAGAACAAACTCTGGGCCACACATCCCTTCCCCTGTCCAGCTCCTTCATTAAACACAACAGCTTTAAAATGACCCAGGAATGAGGGATAATTGTGGCTCTGCTGTTCCCCAGCATCACCCTGCTGCCCCCGTGCTGCCCCAGCCGCTGCTTGTGGAATTTTATTGCCAAGCACAGAAACAAAGGACAAAAAAACCTCCCCAGGCAGGGTTTGTCAGCCTGTCCTACCCAGAGCACAGGTCGAGAGCTGCCTCCCCTCCCTCTGCTTCCTCCTCCTTGTCATCGCTCTTTCTGCTTTTTTGATTCCCTTAATTATTTTGGAATCTGGAGAATAATCCGCCGTCAAATCCTGCAGAACAAATTGAACGTCAGGTTTCCAAACCCTCCCGATAAAGCAGATGGCATCACACGCCCGTGAGTCTCCTCCCAACTTCCAGAGCATCCAAGGGCTGACAGATTATCCATTAACGGGCAGATTAATCCTGAGCTGCGCTAACAGTGGGAAGGAAAAGCCAGGCTTTTGTCTCCATGGCAGGGGAAAGGAGCAGGCTGGTGTGGACAGGAGAGGGGCAGCTCCAGCCGAGAGGAGCCCGTGGAGCAGAGCCCTGAGCCAGGAGAGGAGCCCAAGCCAGCAGTGTGCTCACTCAGGGAGCAGGAGAAGAAAAATAACTTTGTGCTGGGAAAGACAGGGCTGATTATTTCAGTTTCTGATACTTCTCTCTTTCTTCTCTCCCCTTTCCAGCAGGACCTTCCCACGGATCCTCTCCCCATTCCATTTCCCATTTGGCCATTTTGGCCAGCTCTGTCCCAACAGCAGCCAGTGCTGCTTGACCGGCCACCCCCTATCCAAGTGAAGGATTTTTGGTGTTCTGTGAGCAGGCAGGGACCCCAGTGCAGCATCAATGCCATCCCTCCCCTCCCTGCCACTGATTTGCTTGGCAGGTGTGAAATATTAATTGCCTCACATGGGAGCTTGGCTCACTGTCTGTCGCGTTTGACTGAAATATCATTCTCTGCTGCAAATATAATTACTGGGGGTCTGGATTTTAAAAATAGCCTCTCGCCTGTCTGTTAATTAGGAGCCACGCTTTGCTACACAACGAGATATTTTGGTTAATTATAAAAGAGAAAAGGACAAATTTGTCACGTCTTTTGTTTTTGTTCCGCCGCGTCTCCCGGTGCCAGCGGAGGGGAGCCGTGATGGAACTGCTCAGCCGACAGCACCAGATGTCCCCCCCAAAAAAAGGGGAGGGGGCCGGGGCTGCTGGGGTCTCACAGCTGAGGGGGTGCTGTGCCTCCCCTCCCCGCTCAGGAGTTTAAACAAAGGGAGGAGAATTCAATCAAAAGACGGAGCTCCGCTCGAATCCTCCCCACCAGGCTCGAGGAGCCTCGTTCAAACCACTCCCAGGACCATCATTTGAACTGTAAAATTTAATTCAAGCCAAAATTTCCTTTATATATATTGAAAAAAACAGTATTTCTCTATAAGCTCAATTTTTTAAGGCTCAAATTTAGTTTCCATATTTAATTTCAAAACCAGTGCATTGAGAGTATGAATTCTGTATTACAGAATGATTTTGTGATTTGTATTTTATTGTTTAACCTGAATTCTTCCAGCATTCCAAGTAAATTAAAAAAAAAACATAGTAGACATACCCTTAATTCAAATGTATGAAGATAATCAGTCAAGCTGTAAATTTAACATTCCTTTGTTTTCATTTTTATTAATTCTCTCTCTTGTTTCAGCAGGTCTCCTATGACCTGACCCTGTGCTGTCTCATAGTTTTAAGTATTTTTACTCTTGATTTATTCTTGTTAAATGTTCACAGTGCTGAGCTGAGGCAGCCAGGGCTGCAGCTCCAGCACCCAGCACAGCCTCTCCTGCCCATCCCTGGGCTGCCAGAGGTGACACAGGGCCATCCTTCCCCCATCCTTCCCAAATTAAGAAATTCCAGCCTCTCCAGATTGCCCACGCCACTCTTCACACCCATCCCTGGTTTCTTTCTTAAAAAGATAAGAAAAAAAAACCCAAAAAATGCCCTTTCCAGTGCAAAAGGAGGCGATGAGTTTGGGAATGGCAGGTGAAGGTGCTGACAAGCCTCCCCTCAGCCTCATGTGCTAATTAATAATGTGTTAATAACCTCCAGGAGGTTAAGGATCAATAGAGCTGCTGCATTCCTGCCAGGAGTGGCTCTGCTGGCCATGGGATCCCATGGAATCCCCAGTTCTTGGCTTGTGCCAGACTGGAGACACCATTCTAGTTAGGAAAACCCATTTTAACACGTTTCAGTTGTGCAAATAACCAGATCATCCCCTGGTTTTAGGGATGGGCAGTGCCATGAGGGCACAAGGAGGATGAGGAGGAGCCAACAAACAGTGGGAATTTAAGGAAATTATTCCTGGTGCTGTGGATTCCCTCCTCTTTTCCCAAGTTTTAGTCCTGAGTGTATAAAAGATCAGCATCTCTGCTTTGCCCTAAAATGCATTGATAGACTGTTTCCTAATTATTTATGTAATTATCCAGCATTTCAAAGAATCCATGATAACAGCTCAAATTGATGTATTAAACAAGCATAATAATGATTCCAACGATATTGAGTGGCTGTTCTGTCAAATCATCATTTCATATAGACGAAGAAAGCGTTCAGAAATAGCACCATAATTCATGATGCTTCCAGATTAATGTCACAAAACTTCCACATCCCGTTCCTGAAGACAGGCAGAACTTTCTGCATGGAAAATTAAATATGTATACACAGAGCATATATGAAGGTATCATACATCAAACCCAGTAAGAAACAATACAAAGGGAGGGGGGAAAAAAAACACTTTTGTAGCCTGGAATGGTTTTGCAAGGATTTCACTGCTTCAGAGGCTTCTGCAGATATCAAAGTAATTAGGAGTAGAAAATGTCTCTAAAACAACAGCCTGGAGAGCGTTTTCGGGCCCAAATTTCATTCCAAGTCTTCCTTGAACCCTAATCTTCCCTCAGTAGTCGGCACTGGAAATAGTAATAGTAATAATAATAATAATAATAATAATAATAATAATAGTTCCAAAAGGGTGCAGGAAAATGCCACTAAATGAACTGCAGCAAATCTGCACTTCCCTTCTCCTCCTGCTGATCCTTCAGGAGCACTCGGAAAAGTGGCACAAATTTTATGACCTTGTGGTGAAGATTAAAAAATAAAGCCCAGTAAGAAAACTGCCAGTGAATTATTGGAAGTGTAGGAGCAGGGAAATGTCAGGATAATGATGCTCAGGCAGAACAATTATTTTTTGTGATAGAGAAGCATGGAGTTTATCACTTTGATTACTACCCTGATTGGGGTTTTTGTGTGCCCAGTGCAGGGATGAGTAAATCAGAAAGGTTCTTGGAGTAGGAACTTGTCCCTGCTCAGAGCTGAGGTGCTGGGGCAGGTCCTTGGTGCTGCACGCTCACCCTGCACCCTCTGCCTAAAGCCCCGAATTTCCCCCAGCCCCAGCCCCTCATTTCACAACAACCTCACACAAACACTGTGAGCTTGGACAAAAGCTCAGCATTTACACGTCCCACCCTTGGCTGTGTCCAAGCTGAGGGTGTGATGCTCTTGGTGATGATCAAAACCAGCTGCTGCAGCAGAGAGGGGAATTTGGGGGTCCTTTCTTGGAAAAGAACAACAAAAGCTGCACAGGCTCGATGCAAGAGGCCAGAGCTGTGCTGAGCACACCTTCCAGGGGATCTTTCCCGAGGAGCAGGTGGGAAGAGCAGGGAGCTCTGGCTCCTCTGCTCCTGCTGTTTTCCCTGGCACTCCTCTCCTCTGGCTCTGTTTTGGTGACATTTCCCCCATAACCCGTGTCAGAGTGACGTGACATAACTTTTATCAAGGGGAAATTTAAGGCTTAAGTGCCTTTAAAATGCTGGCATCAGTCACCAGGCTGTGCTCTCTCTCTCCGAACATTACACCCATTATATGTAATTCTTTCTCCTCTTGGAGAAATATTAGCATGTACTTTTCTCCTCGTCAGTCATTGCTTTTGACCTTTGCATCATCAGCCGCCTTCAAGAGGGTCACATTTATTCTGATGTCTGAGCCTTCCTGAACATCACCACGGAGCCAGGTGGGACAGGATCCTTCTGCTTTCATCGGGAATGTTCCCTCCAGGGAATTCCAGGGGTGTGAGACTCGAGAGGGAGGCTCCCATCTCTCACCTGAGGAGAGCACACTCCGACCAGCCCATGGAATTGTTAAAATGCGTTTTATCCCATTTATTTCACGGGTTTCTTTCTGCCACAGCAGCAGCTGGTCCTTGCAGGATCATGGCTGTGCTCTGAGGGGTTCCCATCCCACCTGGAGCAAGGTCACATCTCCAAAATCCAGCCCTTGCTGGGCCTTGCAGGGTCGTGGCTGTGCTCTGAGGGGTTCCCATCCCATCTGGAGCGGGGTTACATCTCCAAAATCCAGCCCTTGCTGGTCCTTGCAGGGTCATGGCTGTGCTTTGAGGGGTTCCCATCCCATCTGGAGCGGGGTTACATCTCCAAAATCCAGCCCTTGCTGGCCCTCATAGCCCAGCTCCTGCACTGCAGAGCATCAAAGCAACTCAGAGGCTGATCCACAGCCCCTAAAGCATTTTGAGATGAGAACCATCTCACTCAGTTCATAAGTTCTCACTTAATTTTATCCTTCTTTTTCAAATGAGGCAAAAAACTTTAAAACTCAGAAGCAGAAAAATAGAGAGCTTTGTCCCAGCCCCAGGGTGACATTGTGAGGACAAACTTTCAGATTTTAAAACCAGTCCATTTACAAACCCTTACCTCTACACAGAGATCAGCATTTTTACTTTTATTTTTTTTTTGTTTTGTTTACCATTTGCTCTGCTAGAAATGCAGATCTGAGCTCCCAGCTGGGCTGGGAGGCCAGGACATCACAGATCATTATTCCAAACCCCTTGTCCTCGAGTTCATCAGTGGCATCTCCCGAGCTGGAGAGACAGGGCTGACGTCAGTGTCTGTGTGCCCGGGGTCAGCAGCACATTCGGGGCACAAACAGGGAAAACTTGAGCCAAACAATATCAGAAAGTGCTGTCATAAAGGAAACTGATAGAAACCCGATATAAATCCGGCATCAGTCCCCACCCAGTGCAAATCCCTGGGATCCCTCCAAAGCCTGGCCAGCGCTTCTCTCCCATCCTAGCTCAGAGGCCACGGGAGCTGCTCCAGGAGTATCCAGGGAAAAACAAACCCTGGGAAGCCACCAGATGGCAGCCGGAGAGGAGGGATGAGCGCATCCCCTGCACCTCCTGCATCCCCTGCACCTCCTGCATCCCCTGCAGCTCCTGCATCCCTTGCACCTCCTGCATCCCCTGCAGCTCCTGCATCCCTTGCACCTCCTGCATCCCCTGCACCTCCTGCATCCCTTGCACCTCCTGCATCCCCTGCAGCTCCTGCATCCCGAGCATGTCCTGTATCCTGAGCACCTCCTCCTGCCCAGGGACAGTGGCAGGGCCGCTGTGCCATGGTGGGAACACGGAGCTGTGCCCCGGGCACTGGGGACTGGCAGCAGGAGAGCTCCACTGTCCTCAGCCTCCTGCCTCAATTATCCCTGACAATTGCAATTACAGCGCACGCACAAATTGCACCCTATTAATCAGTATAGGATACTAATTGCTGTGCCCACCGCCCCCCCGGCAGGTCCCCTCTGCCCCACACCCCGAGGTTCTGCTGCTGGTTGAATCCCTGCCCTGTTTGCTGGGGGGATGTGTGAGGTTCTGCAGGAACAAACACACCCATCATGAACCTGCTGCAGGCTGGTGCTCCCCAGAACCCCCTGTCCCTCCCTGCCCGGGAGCCGTTTGTTCTAATAAGGCTCCTTTGTGTGCTGCTCCCGTGGTTCTGGGGCCGTAATTGTGGCAACAGATGCTGGGGGACAGAAGTTCCAGTCTGGGAGCTCTCGTCCTGCTCATTACAGCCTCTGTGAGTGGCCACTTGCACCCCAAAGCTGCTGTTTAATGAGCCTTGCTCAGCAGCCAGCATCAATTAATCCTCAAGCACCTCGGCTTGGGATTGATAAATGCAAAGCCAGTGAGTTAAAGTGAAAATAAGTGAAGAGCAAACCCCCCTGAAATCCTCCTGCACAGGGCAGCCACGGCAATCCCGGGCTGTGCCATGGGGAGGAGCGTGTGTTATCCATGTATCCCACACCCCAAACCCTGTCCCAGCCAGCTGAGCTGTTTCAGAGGGTTCATCCCTGAAATACACGGCGAGGAGGAGCTGGAAACCCTCCCGTGAGGAAACGGGAACCTGTGCAAATGTGCTCAGGAGCTCGGAGCTTGGAGCAGCTGCGATCTGCCAAAGCAAGCGGAAAATTAAAGAGATTGTTTTACAAACACACACAGGGCACACGGGCTGGGCACACACATGGGCAGGGCTGGCCCCGGCCCCCAGGCTCCCCTCCTGTCCCCACAGGGTTGGAGCAGCGTTTGTCTGGGCTGGAAGAGAGGATTTGCAGCGCCTCGGTTCTCAAATCCCCTCTGCCAAAGGCTGCTTTCATCCCCAGAGCAGTGAAAGGCAATTGAGGGGGACGTGAGCTGAGCTTTGAGCTGCAGGGGAGGTCATGAAGTGCTTAAAAGTCTCCTTCCCTTCGAGGTCAGTGCTTTGCAGACAGGTCAGGGATCCACCTGCTCGTTTAACCCCTTTTTGAAGTGAGAACCCCTCACCAGCAGAGGTGGGGAAGCTCAGTGCACTTCAGAGCCTGGCAGGAGCCCCACACCCGTGGTTTGCAGTGGATTTTTCTGCTCAGGAGTCATCCTGCAGCTGAACCGAGTTCTCTGAAGGTGACACAGCTGCACAGGGGTGACTGTGGCAGTGTGACCATGCTCAGGGTCCCTGCTGCAGGGTAGCAGCTTCAAAGCTGGGGTGAAGGTGCTGACAGCCACACACACCTGGGAGCAGTGCAGGGTCACCTGCCAGGTGGGGCTGGCAGCTCTCAGACATTCCCAGCGGTGCTGCAGGGATCTCCTGGCATTCTTCACCCACCAGGCCTGAATTTATTTCCTGCTGTGAGTAATAAGAATTCACTCCTTACACTCTAATTTAATGAGGTGTCTTAAATGTGGATTTAATCACAAGCATTAAGGTAACGGTCACTGCGTTCAAACTGCAGAGTGAAAACATCTTTCCTGAGCAGACAGCTCTGCTGCATCCTTATTAATCCAAAAACCATCTCCATATTAATCACTCCACAGATTATTACTGTACCCATATCCATTTCCAAGCTGCTAATCCTCCAGCTCGTGCACTGGGGGCATTGGCTCCCCAACCTCCCTGGATGGAGGGAGGGAATTCTGCCTTGTTTCAGAGGTGCCACCTTGGGAGCTCCCTGCAGAGCTCCCCACTGCACAGTCCCCGTCAAAAGGCAGTCAATTCATTAGTGTGTGTGTGTAAATGAGGTGTTTGTTTGAGACCTGCAATTAGCAGAGCGCTGAGAGCACCGTGGATGCATTTCCTAAACCCTCACCATGCTGATACACACCAAGATCCGACAGGAATCCAGGGAATTCCAGCATCTCCAGAGGCTGATTGGCCTTCCTGAGACACTGCTCTCTTTATTCACCTGCATCAGGTGAGGTGAATTCCATCAGGTGAGGTGAATTCCATCCTTTGGCAGCTTCTGGCCAGGGCCAGCGTTTTGCTGCCAGCCTTGCAGCCATCCTTGCTCCCAATCCTTCTGGAAACATCCAGCCATCCTCCTGCTCCTGCCTGTGCAGGCAAGCAGGCCAGGCCAGCACACAGCAATCCCCTGAGCTCCCTCCAGACTGGATTGGAGCATTTCTGCTCCTTGCTCTGTTTGCTTGGTGTGTTTGTTCTGTGTGCTTTGCCTTCAGCCAGTCCCTCCCAGGAAAGGTGCTGCACGCTGACCTGGCCTTGTCACAGGCTAAAATCCTACTTGAGCAGATATAAAATATGCATGAGGTGTGTGACCCAGGCTGTGAACCCCTGTACAGCCCGAGGCCATGCCTTTGTGGGGAGCTCAGAGACGTGGCTGGTTCCTGCTGCAAAAATCAAATGAACGTCAAAAGAATCCTCAGAAACACGTGCAGGAGCGCCTCTCCCCCTGGGATCATCCCCACACTTCCCTTTGTGGAGGCTGAACAGGCAAAAAAAGAGGAACTTTTAAGCATTCCCATCTTCTCCTCAAAGCTCAGCCTAATTGAGTGTGAACAAAAGAGAAAAGGGAGAAAAGGGAGAAAAGGGAGAAAAGGGAGAAAAGGGAGAAAAGGGAGAAAAGGCTTCTCCTCTGCAGGCAAGAGGTGGCTGGAGCTGAATGACAGTTCCAGCTTGTGACACAGCCATCCCCAGTGTGACACAGTCAGCCCCGGTGTGACACAGCCAGCCCTGGTGTGACACAGCCATCCCTAGTGTGACACAGCCATCCCGGGTGTGACACAGCCAGTCCTGGTGTGACACAGCCATCCCTGGTGTGACACAGCCATCCCTGGTGTGACACAGCCAGTCCTGGTGTGACACAGCCAGCCCTGGTGTGACACAGCCATCCCTAGTGTGACACAGCCAGTCCTGGTGTGACACAGCCAGCCCTGGCAGCCCTGGGATCACCCAGCACCTCAGCATGAGGAGTCTGTGTGTCCAGAGCCAGCCCTGGTGACATCCTGGTGGCTCCTGGACAGCCACTGTCACCTAAATACGAGGGGTCTGTGTGTCCAGCCCTGCACCCAGCAGGAATTATGGATGGATTCATCCCTGGTGTTTCTGCAGTGCTGAGGCTCTCAAATTGGAATTAAATCTCCCAACACCCTGGCACAGGGTGCCCAGAGCAGCTGTGGCTGCTCCTGGATCCCTGGCAGCGTCCAAGGCCAGGTTGGATGAGGTTTGGAGCAGCCTGGGACAGTGGGAGGTGTCCCTGCCATGGCATGGGTGGCACTGGATGAATTTTAAGATCATTTTCAACCCAGCTCATTCTCCACCATTATTCTTGGTGCTCAGCCCATGACAAGCCCATTCCCAGGAGCAATAAAGGCGAGCAGGCATCATAAAACTGCAGTAATCAAATGTGAAAAGAACAGCCCAATTCATTAATAGCCAGACAAGCTGATAGAGACATTCTTAATTATCAAATATTACCATGGAGTTCATTTTTACCTGAGTTGTTTAAGCCTGACCATCCTCCTTCCCTTTTCCTACACACGTTGCCCTGGGGCAGCATTGAACATTTGTAATTAGATTCCTTCACTGGAGTTAATTATGAAGTGACAATAAAGCCTGAGCGGTTCCCATTTTCCTAAGTATTATTTGAGACTAAAAACAAAACCTTTGTTTCTGCATCAGCATTTGTAATTTTAAGTTTAACATGAACCTTGGGGTGTACTCTTGATCCAAATAGATACAGACATGTTCATGTTGGATTATGTTGTACATCTATTTTATATTGTGGTTTTATGCTTTCACATTATTTTATATCCACTTGTCTGCACAGACCTGTCAATATATTGGAGCACAGACAAGATTTTTCTTCAGGATGATCTCTAAATTAATTAATGAATTTTCATCACGTTCATGTCAGACTGAGACAACATCAATATTTTGCAGGTTCCAGGTGGACTTTGCACCTGGGGGTAAATTGGTTTATGTTTTATTATTATTACTTTTAAATTTTAATTGAATTATAATTTTTATAGCCCCAGCAGGCAATGGGGTCCCAGATGTCCCCTGGAAAGAGTCTGGAGTTGTGAGGAGGGGATTTAATGTGGGTTTTAGTGATCTGCTCCATTTTAAGCAGTGAAGTGTCCAATAACACAGAATTTAATTTCCATTACAAATGAGTTGGCCACTTAGATATAACCAGACCCTGCATAAATAAAAAGCAGGAGATTTTTGTGTCTGTTATTGCCAGCCTGAGATCACTGTCTGCTTCCATGGAATTCCCTGTCACCCTCCAGCTAAGCACTCGCAGAAGGGAAAAGATGCTGAAATTTAAACAGGTCAAAATTAATGTCACGACTGTATTTGATAATTGGAAGTGTCACCTCCATTAGCTCACCCTGATAACCAGGCTGGAAAAGGCAGCACCAGGGCGTCCAAAATCTGCTGCACAATGTGCAGAGTGACAGTGATTAAACAACAGGAGCACCCCACACGTTCAGGAGGTGAAATCAGAGCTGCCCAAGGGGATGCAGGGGGTGCCAGGGACAAAGTGGGGGATGAGGGGAAGCTCCAGGGGAATTTTGTGCTGTTTCAGTGCTGGGACCCCCAAACATTTCCCGTGGAAGATCCAAACCTGCTCTCCTGACTCTTTCCATGCTCTATCCGTGGCTCTTGACTCCTCTGCGCTGGATGTGGGGGATGATGAAGGGATCCAAGCCATCTGCATTTTATATAACCTTTATTAAGCATCACTTGACCTTGTCAGTGCCAATAAAGGCCTGTGAAGTGCATGCCAGATTAAATGTAATTTTTAATTGAGTATCCTTATTACATCTATTAACAAGGTGCAGATGAATACAAATGACCCCACGGTCGATGCTGTCGATTCATGTTGGAGTTTCTTTCTCCTTTGCTGAGCTGAAGGAGTCAATAACCTCCCAAAGGGTGCACAGGGAGTGGGGATTTTCCTGGCAGCTGCTGTCCTGCCCCCAGAGTCTGTCCTACAGTGCAGTGGCCACGGGCAAACCAGGATCAGCACAGGATTAGCATCTCAGAAGGTAAAACACTTCCAGGAAAGCTCTGGGAACCTTAGTTCCTACTGAATTCTTTAGATTTAGACTTACCCAAGGCACAGGTGAAAAACAAGAGTCTCCTCTTTTATTCTCTAATTCATAAATCATGTGAAAACTCCACTCCATGTTGGGGGGTCACAGCACTGGAATGGTTCCAGGGCTTCCAGCAGCAGCGCCCATGGGATCCATCTGGGGAGGTTAAAATGTGCTGGTTTCCAGTGGGAGACAGCAGGATGTGGCCAAACTGCCCCCCTGGGGTCTGTGTCAAGCTTTGGTCTCAGTTTGAGGGAAATAAGCTGGAATGAGCTGCCTGAGGAGCAGAGTGCTGCTCTGACATGATGGATTTGCATTCCCTTCAAACAGGAGCAGTTCCCATCTCCCCACACTGAAACCAGCGTATTCAGAGTCAAATGTCCATAAAAAACACATCCCAGGGCAGCACTGAACTCCTGCTGTGACCCACAGGGTGCCAGGCCTTCCCCTTCTGGCTCAGATTTATCCTTTCCAGTACCTAATTCGGAAAGGAAAAAAAGAAAACCAACAAAACCCTTGAGATCCTCCAGAAAAAGCAGTGAGACCTCTTGTTCCACATCCACATGTTTCTTCTTTAATGCTTCCTTAAGGGTCTCCATTTTTCTGTCACTTATCATCATCCAGAGTAATTTTGGGCTGTTAGAGAAAGTTCATTGCTGTAATTGCGACCATATTGGTCATTAAAGTTGACAGACAGCTGCTGGAGAAGTCACTCGCAGATTCTGCGACTCAGCAGATGCCTCTCAGCGTTTGCTGAGATGTTGGCTTGAATTTATGAACTGGAAGCAAAAGTCTTTCACCTCGAGGACTGAGCATTTGAAACATGAAGAACTCACCCAGGTCTTTTATTTACAAACAGGGTTTGCTGCCCCTGCTCTAGCTGGAGTGGAAATAAGTGGGATTTCATGCAGGTCCTAAGGCTGCTCCTGCCTGCAAGTTTTGGGGACCCCCATCCCAGCTGCACCCCAGTTTCACCATTCAGGGCTTATTTCCAGATATCCCATCCTTGGAAGTGTCCAAAGTCAGGGTTGGAGCAGCCTGGGACAGTGGAAGGTGTCCCTGCCCATGGCAGGGGGGGAATGGGATGAGCTTTGAGGTCCTGTTATGGTTTTGATTTGTTAATTAAGATATACTTATTTTTTGTTGTGAGACAGAACTAGGAGCAGAAGCAAGGCAGGCTTAAAACTTAGGAGGGTATACAAGAAATTTATTAACTACACAAGGGGGAAAAAAAAAATTCAGAATAAGATTGTTAGACTATTTTTTCTTTCCCTTTTTCAACTTTTATAATAACAGAACAAACATACAAAAAAACTGCTTCAAGTAAAAAACTTCTTCTTGTTCGGCTATAAAAAACCAAAAAAACTCATTCCAGATTACTTCTTTCAAAATATGTGTTCACGAAGCAAACTAACTTCTTTCAATTAGTTTTTCACGCTGTCAATAATTAAACCAGCTTCTAATTAGTCACTATCCACTCCTAAAAAAATACTCACAAAGAAAACTTCTCTTTAAGTTTTTCCTTTTCAAGTCAAACTATAACAGGTCCCTTCAAACCCAAACCATAATCTGGAAATTTGGGATTTCCACTCACTCATTTTTGCTGCTGGGATTCAGTAAATAAATATTCCTCACGCAATAAATGCCACCCAGCACATACTGGGAAATAAGGAGCCACTCAGGAGGGCTTTTTTTAACCAGTAAACTTTATTTATATATAACAACAGTACAAAGTGAGTCCTTGGCTTGCAAAATAGGAGTGTTTCATATTTACAATAGGTACACAATAATATATTAGAATAATAACAAAACCCCCTTTTATTTCCTTGGAACATTTTTAAATACTTAAACTTTCTTACATTTGTTTTTTTTTTTTTCCACAACACTTGTAAAAACAACAAAAAACAGACAATCATCTTAAAAAAAAATATAATACAGAACTCCAGTGTGTCAAGTATAACGGGGAGGGGAGGAGCCAGAGAACGATACGGTGGAATGGGCACAGATACAAATCAATTCCTTGTTCCTGCCAATACACAAATCCCCTAAAACTGGTAGGGGTGGGTCTGTAAGGAGAAGAAATCAGAATCTGTTCCATGGCTGGTACCTCTACATTCTGTGACATTTTTGGGGGGACTCCAGAAGTTTTAGTACCGGTACATTCCCTTCCCCTTGCTGCTTCTCCTAACGGCCCCCAAGGTGCCACCAACACCAAAACTCAGCAGTAAGAGAAGGACATTTTTACTGCATCTTCTGAAGCCGTGAAATAACACAGCAAAACCAGCTCAGCTCATCTCCCCACGGCTCCTCTTGTGTGCCCAGTCCTCGGGATGGAAACGCCGGCTGGAGAAGCTGTTGCATAAACTGCCAAGCTTATTTGAAAGAGAGGTATTAAAAATCCCAAAGGAAAGGCCATACAGGAGATCTCTGATTTGGCAGCCTCGGGAGGCCCAGGGAGTTTGGGATATTTGGGATATTGTCCGTGCAATTGGATGGGCCCTGTGGTTCCTCAGCACTGCAGAAAGGTCAATTCTTTCAGGGTTGTATTCCATGGTTACAAAGGAAGGAGAGGAATGGGGAACACGGGGACAAAGGGGGATATGAAAGAACAAGCACAGAGCCACTGCCACGCTCACAGCACCTCCAGGTGCCACCTCAACACGGCCACACCACCTTCAGGTGCCACCTCAGCACAGCCACAGCATCTCCAGGTGCCACCTCAGCAACACGGGCACCAACACCTGGCAGGAACTGGAGAGGCTTTTCCAGCAAGGAGCAGTCAGGCTCTGCCATCCCACACTGCCCCACCCTTCCACCTCCCCATCTCTGACCCCAGCACCCAGAAGAGCACCCTGGGGTGCAGGGCACACACCACAGCCCCCAGTTTTCTTCCAGGAGCCAGGAAGGCACCAGGCAGCACCCGCGGCTGGGGCTCTGGCTGCTGGCACACAGCCTGCCCAGAACAGGACCAGCACCTGAATCTGGGTGTTTGCAGGGTGAAGGGGATTTGCACAAAGCCTTCCAGACATCCAAAATTGGTCCAAAGGCTCCCATCCTCTTCCCCTGCAAAACTAAACCGACCAGACTGCACTGGAATTGCACATTTGGGGTTGCTCAGCTCAGCAGATCCCCAGCAGTGCCTTCGCAGTGCACACAGGCATCTCTTACTCTGATTATTTCCCCACTGAACTCTCATCAATAAAACCAAACCATCCTGCCCATGCAGGTGGCCTCAGAGCTGTCCCCAAGGCTTTGCCCTCAGCCTCTGACCCGCTGGTCCCTGGTTTTGGGTCCAGGTTGGGTGTTTTCCTCAAGGACAGGGCTGTGCTCTGAGCTCTGCCTCGCACACAACTCTGCAATGTCACAGCTCCCTGCACTATGGCCTCACAATTCCTGGTACAAATGTGGTTCTGGAATAGGATGGCTGAAGCTCTGTGGCATTTTAATGCACCTTTGATGTCAGTTATTTACCCTCCTCAGAACATTTTTTCTTCTCTCCAGGGCACAGCCACGCGTGAGCTCTCCCACATGGCCCAGCTTATTCAAGTCAGTCTGTTTTAGTTTCGTTTAGTTTGGGGAGCTGAGTCCCTGTGACAGGTGAGCTCTGACAGCACAGGAAACTGGATGGAGAACAGCCAGTGACAGGAGAACATGGCTGGGCTGCTGCCAGGGAAGGAGCTCGAGGCTCTGGAGGAGCACAGGGACCGTGCTGGGAGCTGCTGTCCCTGTGCCAACCTGGCCTTCCTCATCCCTGCTGGCTCCTGGGGACTTCTGGGAACGAGATCTTGTTTGGAGGCTGTGCCCACTGGAGGAGGGGATGCTCTGACCCTTTTCCCACAGAGACTTAAACACAAAGACCCCCACAAGGAGCTCGGAGCCAGCAGAGTGCAGAATGCAACCCCAGAGCCTTAAACTCTCTCGCCTTTGCCCTCCCAGACTGTTTCCTACATCGGGACATTTTTTGTGGAGTCCAGTGGAAGGTAGGAGGGAACACCGACGTGGGGATGGGCCACCAGGATTTTAAGACAGAGTGTGGAAGGCACTGCTGTGATGAAGGTCTCTGTTGGCACCGCTGCGCTCACCGTCCCCAGCGTGTCACAGCCCCCAGCCCTGCAGGGAGGCACCGCTGTCCCCACGGCCACAATTCAGGGAAAAACCGGAAATTCCAAACCTGGTATGCTGCTGGGATGCAGCGAGGCCATGGCAGCAGTTTTGTTTCTCAGCACTGGTCCCCACGGTGAGTCCTTGCTCAGCTGCAGACAGGATACCCAGGGTTTCCATGGATATCCGTGCTGGATTTCACAGGGTTTCCAGCACTTTGGCCATGCTGATCCCTCCTGCCTCCCTTTAAATCCATCCTTTATGGCAGAGCACGGGCCACTCGCTGTCCACACCCTCCGAGCTTTGGTGGCTGCGGCTCCTGAGCGGGGCTCACACGGGGCCAGCCTTGCCTGCCAGCTCCACTCTCGTGTGTGGGGTTTTAATAAAGGCTTTCAAGGTGGAGAAGCGTTTGATTAGCACCTCGCTCCCCCTTGGAGTGGGTGCTTTGATAGCTCATGAGCAGAAGATTAAACGGAATTATTCAAGCGGTGACACCAGGCAGAGAGATCCCGGAAAGTGACGTCTCCCACTTTGATGTCGGAATACCTGAAACGGAGAGAACTGGAGGCTCCCAACACCGAGCAGCCTTGCAGGAGGAAGGGGGCAATGAGAGGGATGTGAAATCATTTCGTCTAAGGCAAGTGCCCCCTCCTGACCAAACCTCGAGTCCGGTTTGCTGCGAGTGCAAAGAAAATGCCATGTTGAGATCTGAAGCTTCCTCTTCCCAAAGGAGGAATGGAAATGCCAGATGCAAACAGGGCAAGAGCTTCCCAGTGCTTTGCCCCAGGGGGATATGTTGCTTCAATCCATATAATTGCCTGTAAAGATCCATAATTAATGTCAACCACCATGAGAAGATACTTGGCAATGTATTTCTAGGCCACCCCTCCAGCCAGGACTGTGCTGTTCCCTCTGCCATCCTCCTAAAGCTTTTCCAGGTGATGGAAGAGATGTTTTTGCTGTTTCCTTCGGAGTTCAGTCTGAAGTGTAAGACCTTACTGGTCTGCAAAGTGCTCCTGCTGCTTCCCCTGTTTTTCTCTCTGCTCAAATGGTCCCACAGCACAGAATCAGCTCATTGTCCCCTTGTCTCCTTAATGCTCTCCCAGAGAATCCAGGGGGTGCTTGGGGACCTCCATTTCTGCTGAGAAAATCCAGGGGAGTGGGGAATGACAAAACCTTGGCTTGAGGGATGCTCCTGGCCAGAGGGGAGAGAGCAGCAGGAAGGAAGCAGGATTAAAAGGGCTGCACAAAAACCTCTCCAGGAGATGCAGAGAGGAGCACCACGAGGGCTGTCGGGCAGGGACGCCGTCACCAGCCCCAGGTGATGCACAGCCAGGCCTTTGCTTTGGGCTGCACTCGTGTTTTGTGAGTCCTGCAGAGATAACTCCCCACAATGATATTTGGAAGTGGCTGGAAGCCGTTCAGGAACTTTTTGGAGTGCTCTCTTTGGGTTTCAGAGTACCATGAGAATTTGGTGAACCCAAACCGACAACCACAGCTAGAACAGATCTGGAAATCCCTCACCCAAGCTGTGTGATGGAACCTGTGAGCAGCAGGAAAAAAAAAACAGCAAAAACCAGCAGGATTTCACAGCCTGACCCTGTGCCACGTCCTGTGGTACCTGCAGCAAAGAGCAGCCGGGCTGGGGACTGCTCCAATGACATTCCTGGCCTGGGCTCCACAGTGCCTGACTTTTAGTAGGACTTTTGCACATTTTTTGCCTTAGAAATGAGGCAATTCACTGTGCAGGATCCCTGGGAAGAGAACTCTCAGATAACAGGCAGTACAAACACTGCTCAGCCTTTCAGTCTCTGATTCTGCCACTCTCCCCCTGCCTCAGTAAACCCAGTGCTCAGGCTGCTGTAAATGTCAAGAACTTATTGCACAAGGTTGATTATCATCACTATTTTCTGCTTCTCAGAGAGACTCACAGAAGTGGATTACCAAAAGAAAGTGGACTTGGCATGGCTTTTACTGAATGGCAATTAAACCAAGTTTCCTGAGTATTTCTCTACGTGCTTCTCCCCTCCCCTGGTGCTGGACTGCAGGACACAGAAAGCCAGCAGCTCTCTGGGAGCCCTGCTGGGCTCCTCCAGGAGGAATGGTGGAGGAGGGGGATGGAGATGGAAATGGATTTTTCTTCAACACACACTGGCTGCAAACAAAGGTCCCAGTCTGGTGTGGCGCTGCCTGGGCAGACACCAGGAATTATTTTTCTGCCATTGCCAAGCTCCTGCAGCCAACACTTGTATTTCCATTAGGCCTCCTCTCCCTGCCCTCCCCACTGCAGCCTGCACACGTATCAATATTTACTACAGAGAGAAATATTTACAGCATTCCTTCCCCTCCTGGCACTCTACAAAGGGACACACATAAGCTTTGGTGTCTTTGAAAGAAACAACACTCACAAACATTTGCCTGTCACTGGCCACAGGAGCGTGTGCCGTGGGGGCCAGCAAGGAACTGAAGAGAACAATGAGACGGCGACACAGAGACACGACAGCAGAGCTGGCTGGCCCGGGGGTGCTGGTTAAGGTTTGCTCTTGTCTGGAGTGGAGATTTCTCTCCCTTGCCCAGTGGAAATGCAAGTCCTGGCCCTGGGTGAGGCGGCAAACGCCGGCGGAGGCACCTAAAGGGAGACTGTGCCAAAGGACCCCGCACATCCAGCAGAAAAACAGCAAAAATCTGCTCTTCCAACATCCAGGCTTTTCAAGTATTGTAAACATCGGGGTTTGGGGGGTTTTGCTGCGAGAAATCAGAGGTGGCTGCTGGAGACCCCAAAACCAACCCTGGAGGTGTCGGCACAGCTCTGCCTTGGCTCACGTGGCACCTGCAGGAAGCAGAAGTGGCCACGGAATGGATCATTGCTGGGTCACCACGGCCATGCTGGACACTGCTGGACACTGCTGGACACTGGTGGGTCACTATGGCCATGCTGGACATTGCTGGACACTGCTGGACACTGCTGGACACTGATGGATCACCATGGCCATACCGGACACAGCTGGACACTGCTGGACACTGCTGGGTCACCATGGCCATGCTGGACATTGCTGGACACTGCTGGACACTGCTGGACACTGATGGATCACCATGGCCATACCGGACACAGCTGGACACTGCTGGACACTGCTGGGTCACCATGGCCATGCTGGACACTGCTGGACACTGCTGGACACTGCTGGGTCACCATGGCCATGCTGGACACTGCTGGACAGACACTGCTGGATCACCGGCAGCCAGCGAGGTGAGATGGGGGTGGAAAAGGGAAAAGCAATGAAATTCAGATCTTTCCTCATTCGACAGCAAACGGGATTTAAAAAAAAAATATATATTGACACTATATAAATACATGGATAAAGCTGATTTCAAGACAGGTCGGATGATCTGATGGTTTTGCAATTCAGGTAAAGTTCTTTCTAGTGCCTCTAAGTTACTCAGCCACTGGACTGTTTTTGGGCAGAACTGCTGTTTTGCTTGTGTAAAAAGGTGTGGTGCAGGCTTGTGCTCGTTGTAAGAATCCAAAACGGAGACCTTTCGGTTTTCCAGACGTTCCAATGGGTGTGAGAGTCCATTTGCAGAATGCCTGAGCCGTGTCCTCCTAAGGCTCCCAGGGACAGGATTCAGAGCTGATCCTTCTTGCCAGGATTATCTCTATGGCCTCTGTGATTTTTGCTCTATTTTTTTTTCCTTTTTCTTCCTTTTTTTTTTTAAAAAAAAACCTTTAAATAAAGTTTTATTTTCTAATATACATTAAACAATTTTCATGCAAAGCAGCAGTCGTGAAGACATCCAGACTTTCCAGGTTCCTTCTTGAAAAAATGATCCACCTTGCTTGGACTTTGAGATGTTTCATCTTCTTCCCTTCCCGCCCTTTCCAACTGGATCCTGTATGATTTTTGAACACAGCCAGTCCTTGGGCCAGGCTCTGCTCTCTCCAGAAGAGCCTTGGGGGTGTGTCCAGTGCCTTCCTTGCTTGTTCTCCCTCCAGATTCCCGAGAGTCCGTGCGATCCTCTGCCCTTTGCTGCCTGTGACCTTTCTTCAGCTCTCGAAGGACATGGCCCCAATGAGTTGCTCTACTTTGTACGCCAAGCGCTGCCTCCGAGCCTGCTCATCCTGCTCCAGAGCCCCGATGAGCTGGGGGAGAAAACAGGAAAAGGGGGAAAAAAAAAAGAATCAGAGAGAGGAATCAGTGAGAGAGGGGGTGGGAGAGGTGGGTGGGCAGCGAGATGTGAGCAACTCCAAGTGGGGAGATGAGAAATCCCAATAAAGAGCAAAGCAACTTGGCTGTCTTTGGTTTGTTGGACCCCTTGATACCCACTCAACAAAACTCACTCTGCTGCCTTGGACTCCACATTTCTTGTCTCATTTAGCACAAAAGTGATGAGATTTTTCAACCCTAATGGGAAAATAGCCGTGGCGTTGTATCACAAATGGCTACACGCAGTTCAATGACAAAACCCTTCCGTTTCACGGACATAATTACAAAATCAGTTCTTCTTGCAGCGAAATGAAGGGGTGGAACAGATGGCGAGAACTTGGCTTCAAGTGATGCATTCATTAAAGGAGCTCAGGCTGCCAGGAAGCCTTTGCAGACAGGAGCCTGTGCCACCACAGCGGGGATTTGGACCATGCTGCTCCCAAAGGACACCGAGGTTTCTGGGGAGCTTTGATGGGTCATGAATATTTTCCACTGCACTGGGTGCATGCCAGAGCTGAGGTATCCAGGTGCTCCCACAATATTTTAGCTCTCAGTCCTCCCGGGGAGGATGCTACAAGTGCAGCCAAACCCTTCTGTGCGTGAAGAGAACAGCGGGGCAGGAGCGGCGCTGGCTACGGCCGGGCTGCAGCCAGGGAAGGGAGGGCAAGGAGCTCTGGGAGGGATCCTGGCACAGCCCAGCGCTGCTTCTGCTCTCCCACACATGTGCCATGGGGGCCTGTCACCCCAGGGGACACCACCATGGCCCGAGGGACAACATCACTCCAGGGAATACCATGGCCTCAGGAAACACCATGGCCCAGGGGACACCATGGCCCATGGGATGCCATCATTCCAGGGAATACCATGGTCTCAAGAAACACCACAGCCCAGGGAACACCACCATGGCCCAGGGGACACCACCATGACCCAGGGGACACCATCATTCCAGAGAACATCACAGCCTAGGGAACACCATTGCCCAGGGGACACCATCACAGTCCAGAGCACACCATCACTCCCAGGGGACACCACCATGGCCCAGGCCACACTGCTGCCCACACTCACCTCCTCGCTGTACTTGCTGACGTAGGAGTAGATCTCGTTGAGGGCACTCAGCATGTTGAACTCCACGGCGTGCAGGCGTGACTGCTCGGCGAGGTAGGCGTTCATGTCCTGGTCACTGATGGCCGGGAGCTTGGCAATGTCAGCGTAATACCTGCAGGAACGAGGGGGCAGGGGAAAAATGGGGAACAGGAACGCTCCAATGTCCCTGCTCCCCCTGGGATTTAAGCTAAGCTCTGCAGGGATAAGAACATCTTTTTGCTTTGTGTTTACATCCAGCAGAACAGGACTCCGGGCTGTAATGAGCTGAAAACAAGAGCAGCGATGCTTGGAGGGGCTGAGAACAACCCTGCAGCATCACTGCTGGTTCTTGTGCTTCCCTTCCACTCAGGATGTTCTGTTCTGAGACCTGTGGGGTTTCAGGCAGGACCAGAGCACCCTGCACCCCCACTCCCACTGCTGCCCTCACCTCTCCACCCAGCTCTTGTAGCTGGGGATGTCCTTGGCATACAGCAGCTTGTTGGAGGGCGAGTCCTTGCCCAGGCGGTGCTCCGAGGTGGAGCAGGAATCCATGAAGGTCTGAGCCACCACGGACAGGCAGGCGTCCGTGATGCTGCCCTTGTGGATGTCGAACACGAACTGAGGGTTTTTGATCACGTTCACCCAGAAGCGGAGGGGGAGGCTGGGAGGGAGAGCGAGAAACAAAATGAAATGAGACAAAGGCAAGGAAAGGGCTCTTGCTGCAGATGGTGCTGCAAGGCAGAACATGAATGGTGGGAAGAATGAGAGAAGAATTTACACCGGAGCTGGGCCAAGGCCATCAAGCACCAGCTTGCCCAGTGCTGCCCAGATGGCTGTGGTGGATCCTGCCGTGCCAGGGAGCCGCTCCCAGCTCGGATCCCACACGGAGCAGTGGAGGAAGGAGGGACAGGGCAGAGCTGGGCACTTTGGGGGCACTGGGGAGCATCTGCAGGAGGAGCCCATGGAGGAGCCCCTTGGAGGGGGTGATGAGAGCAGGGCTGCAGTGTGGGTGAGCAGGGGCAGCCCCGGCACTAATCACTGCCCAGCCACACTCTGGCACCTGCGAGCAGCAACCACAGGCTTTGTCCCCAAATCCCGGGGCCTTTGCAATCAAAGGGGAATTATTATTCCTTTTTTTCCTCGGCTCTATAGCAGGATCAAAAAAGCAGCTGCTGCTTTCTATTACCTTTCAAGTCGCAGCTCTCTCTGTCTCTCCAGCTCGCTGAAGGCTGCAGCTTTAACTCTTGCAGTGCTGCAGGAGAGCAGCTCAGCCCCAGCCCCAGCCACCCCAGCTCCCTCTCCCAAACTTCCATTTGCTTTGACTTTCTCCAGGGGAAACCTTCTCCCATGTCCCTACCAAAATTCCCTTTCTGGAAATGCTGCAGCTCAGCCGACATGGGGAGAAGGAAGGTCCAGGACTGGTGGGGGCTGATGGTTTTGGCAGACCAAACTCTGGTGGTCACTGCTTTCTTTTTTCTCATAATTTCTTGTGATTCTACAGTTTTTATCCCAATAACTACTTCTTCGAAGGCTTTAAATGAATTGTTTTGAGCTTCCCACTGCCTTAGCAGGGAACCAGCTTTTGCAGCCATGATGATTAGAGGCCTTTTAAACCACGAGGGACTCAGGGGAAAATACAAGGTCTTTAGGGAACAACCATTCGTTGTGCTTTTTTCTTTCCTTTCTAGCAGAGGTAAATTTCCAACCCACAGAGGTTTTAATCCTCAAATAGCAGCAGAGGCAGAGATGTGAGAGCTCCCACTGTTTGGAGAGGCTGGACCTGAGGCATGCAGAGCTGACTCCTTCTCCCTGTGCCACCTCCTGCTGTTGCCCAAATGCTCCAGGTGCTCCCCAAAGTGATGGGAAAGGTGCAGCCACTGGCTGAGCTCTGTGCTGGCATTCCTGCTGTGCAGGCAGCACGGGGCAGGCACTGGAGCCTTGCTTCCCACTCTTTCCACAGTCCAGACGTGCAGATCTGAGGGCAGTGTCCGGCTCCCACCCTGGGCAGAGGGCTCAGAGGCAGCCAGGCTATCCCCCTTCCCTTCCAAATCAGGATATTCCAGGATTTTAGCACCCTATGAACAGCACACAGGCAGCCCAGCCCAGGCTCCCACCCCTTGGGCAGCACAGCTTTGTGTCCCTCTCCCACTTTGGAGCTTCCCAGCCAATTCCCAAAACAATTCCCCACAAATTTGGGGATTTTTCTCCCCCAGAATCACGACACGCTCGGGTGTCCCCGTTACCAGTTGCTCTTCCAGGTGTGCCTGACGTCGGTGTCGTGGATGCCGTGCTTGTCCGCCTGCTCGTCCAGGAAATCAAACATGTACTTGATGGCGAGGGGCAGGGCACTGCCGCGGTGCACCGTGCTGAACAGCGTCTCAAACAGGTCATCCACGAACTTCTGCAGCGTGCCCTGATGGCAGCATGGCAAATCAGACGGATTCTAACTTTTCTTTTTAATGTCATTTTATTCAGGGGTTTGTTCGCCTTTGCTCAGGATAGGGGGAAGTGAAGTTTTCTCTTGGAAAGGCTCTGTTTCAATGAGGGTTTGAGAATTTCTGGGTGAGGCACTTAAAGGCTTCAATCAACAAAAAGGGGATTCCCAGAGCCAGAAGATGCAGAGGGGGTAAATGAACATTAACAAACATCACCCCCTGGTGTGATCAGAGGCCTGGTCTGGGAAATGATTGATAAGAGAACCAGAGCATGAGGACCAAATTAGCATCAAAAGGATCAATAACCAATAGGAGACTGAATGCTAAGAATTGTGTAATTTAGAAGCAGTGAATGTGAGTTTCTTTGGAGGTTTTATGTACAAATATGTGAAAAATGAGGTAAAAACCCCATGTGTGATGGAATGATTTTCACTGCACAACCCAGGCATGTGTGGACGAAATAATCTCTATTGCACATCCTGGCCAGAATAAAGTAATACCTAATTCTCTAATATTGAAAAGATGTTGGTGGAGAGTTTCTGTTTTTCCTGCAGGTTTGGTGACAGGAGCAGCAACCCAGGGGAGGGACAGGCACTCCCCTGGCCAAGCAGCAGTGGCAGGAAGGGACACCAGATGTGACCAGCCCCAAAAAGTGCCACCACAGATCCCGTGGGAATTACCAAGGTCGGGGTCTTTTCAAACACTGCTGGAGGATCCCAGGGGAAATCTCCAGCCTGCAGCTACTCACTCATTTACTCTTTATTTCTAACCTGAAACAATTTTATCTTTTACTTCCCAAAGCACACCTGTGTTATCCACATTGATGAGCACATGGGGAAAGGCAAGAAAACCGTGTCTGGTCGAGGAAATGGGTAAATATTTCCAGGCACTGCTGCATTGACCAATTTGTGTTTTAACACTGTGCAAATAAAAAATGGAGAATTGCAGCAATTGCCTTGGGCAGGAGGAAATCTTGGCTGTGCTTCTGTGGCTGCTCCAGGACTCTCCCAATCCCAGGAAAACGCAGCCAGCCTGGGGGCTGAGCATCTTTGGTGCTGCACAGCAGCCCTGGACGAGCCTCACCGAGCGTTCCCCAGGTAAATTCAGCTCAGGTACCTTTGTAGCCAGCAGCCTGGTCAGGTAGATCTCTGACACCATCTTGCTGCCCCTGTCTCCCTCCTTCTGGTCGCCGTGGTCGTGGTTCTTGACCAGGTGCCAGACCTTGACGCCGCTCTCCAGGTCGGGGGTGATCATGGGCGCGCGGGACCGGAGGCTGTCGGGGCTCCCGGTGTAGCGGAACGTGGAGTCTGGGCCGGGGCAGAGAGGCTGGTCATGGTCACACAAAACCCTTCTGCTCCTCCTCCCTCAGTGCCCTCACCATGCCTCATCATCCCCAATTTTTTTTTTTATTTTTTTTTTTTGGGAAATTGAAATGGAAAATGAGAGGAATGTCGAATTTGTCTTTACGAACAAGCTGTGGGTCTGCTTGTAGATAAGACTAGCACTGAGAGATAAAAGAAACAGTGAAATGGATTCCACTAATTGATGAATGAAAAAAGTTATTTGCCTTTACAAACAAACTGTAGGGCTGCTGATAAATGAAATTAGATATTGAAAAATGAAAGAAGCAATGGGGAAAAAACTATGAATTCTATAAGAATTAAAAATTAAAAGGGAGGGTTATAAATTAGAGGGGAATTTCAGGTATCAGGTGTTTGGGAAGTCTGTGCCTCTCAAGTACCTCAGCCCATGGGGAAAGAGAGAGGGAAATTGGGATTAAAAGGGAGGCTGCGTCCTCCAAAAATTCGAGAGGTCCCAGGGGAATGGCGATGGCCTCTCCCTTTATTTGAATAAAGCAAAAAGGACTCCTCTGTCTCCTTTTTGGACATAAACCTCTGGTGTTTGTGGATTCATTTTCCTGACAAAAACCACCATGTTTTTGTTTTCCTCGTGTTCTTGTTCCACGCCGTCAAAATCTGGTGTTTGCCAAAAAATCTGTGCTGGTCTCCATTCAACAAAAATCTCAGAGCTGAGCATTTTTTTTCTCTCATATATGGCCTTTCCTGCCCATTCACATCCTTCCCTGATGTGAATTCCTCATACAGATCCACACAAAAATCCTCCCTGAGCCACAGCTCACACACATCGAGCCCAGGCACCGACTCCTGCAGAAGCAGAGCCCTGGTTTCAGAATTTTGTGAATAATGAGGAGCACAGCCAGCACAAAGGGCAGGAAAAACTGCTTGAGGCTTTCAGGAGAGCAGTGGGGACCCAAGCTGAGCAGAGCCTGAGGCCAGTCCTGCACCCTGTGCCACCCCTGGGCTGAGCTGGTCCAGCCTCCTGCTGTCCCTGCAGGGAGAAGGGAGCTCAGAGGGCACCAGACAACCAGACAATTCCCCTTAATTGCTCAGAAACCATGGGGGGATGTGGCACCATTAAATATAATAATATAAATATAAATATAAATATAAATACAAATATAAATACAAATACAAATATAAATATAAATATAAATATAAAATATATATATAAATATATATATATAATTAAAAATAAAGAAATAAATAGATATATTAAAAATATATAAAAAATATATATATATTTCACTTCCCAAAGAATGTCCCTCCCTGGATCCCCAATGTCTCAGGAAGAGACACAAGGTTAGGGAGCCCAAATGTGCCTTGCTGGATTTTTCCTTTGTTCTCTGGGAATCTCGTGCATTTCCTCAAGTTTAGCCTTCAATTCACTGCTCACCCTCCTCATCAGGAGTGTGGGGATCGATCGTAAATCAGCTGAGGGAAATACTCAAGTCATTACCAAAGTAGCTGGATTTTCATCCCTGATTAAGGCTTAGATAAATGAGTGCTCCAACTGATATAATTAAGGAGACAGACAGGGGGACAGCTCAGGAAGCATGCAGTAATTCTATTTTTAAACATATCTCTGTACTGATATATAACAGGGGAAGTAAATAAGTATCTAATTTAAATTCTGCCGGCACAATTAGAAATATTAATCTTAACATGAGCAATGATGGCTCAGATTGGTGCTTTGCAAAAGCTTTTGCAGCTGACAGAGATCAATGAGCACTGAGGGCTCAGGCTGGGAGACCCAGCCTTGGTTTTTCCATCACCTGGGCCATGGGATGTGTTGGACACTTGTGGGCCAACACCTGGCAGGCAGAAATCCCTTTTCTCCTGGATTTTATCTCAAGACTCCCCTGGTTTTGGCTCCTCAGAACTCTTGCTCGAGCTAAAAACCAACATTATTTTGGGAGCTATAAACAGGAGGAGGAGATGGCTTTGTCGGGAGACTTTTTGCTGGTAAAACACTCTGTGAAATGAACGATAATGAAAGATCAGCACTCGAGAGAATTTGCCACTGCTGCCTTTTATGGAAGTCTATTATTACAATTATTGTGGATTTAGTGTTCCAAGCGTGCACCTGGCACCTCCCAGGCTCATTTTCTCAGGCTGCAGCATCTTCAGGGACCCTCTGGAATGTGCTGAGCCCTTCTATTATGCAAATCAGGAATTCCCAGGTGTGCACATCCCTGCACTCTGTGCTAAGATTGCCCTTCCCCATTTGTGACCCATTAGCTCAGAGCTCAGGATCCTGCACTTGGGGAGGAAATAGGGGGAGGGGTCAGGTTTAGCTGTGCTGCAGCCCAAGGAGCTCAAAGATGCTCTCCTGCATCACCCATCCCCTCTGAGCCCTCGGAACTTTCCCAATTCCCACATTCCCAAAGGCTGCTCCTGTGCTGGGCATTTCCTTTTCCCTCCTCTCACCTTTCCTGATCCTTTTGCTGTTCTCACAGCTGGAAAAGCCTTTGCAATCCAAACCAGCAGGCAGGGACGTTTTTCTGTTTGGATTTACATTCGTTTCCCTGCTTTTTTCTCACCTCAGTCGCAGTGTGTGTCCATGAGCCATCCCTTCCCATCCCGTTTCTTACCATATCTGCTGATGGATGTCCTGGAGATGCTGGCAGAGGCAGGGATGTTGTAGGATGAGGTTTGCTTGGGAACCAGAGCCACCACAGAGCGGTCTGACACCTGGGGAGGCAAAGCAGGAGGGGCTCAGGGGGATTCCCTGTCCACTCTGGGATGCCTGGATCCCTGGATTCCCCAGCAGATCCTGGGAAGGGGAGTCCAGGACACACTCCCAGCCTGGCTGAGCCCTGTGCTGGGTCAGGCTCCAGCAAGAGCCTGAAGGAAATGAGGGATAAATCACAAGATGTGGTGAAGATGCTTTTGGTCGTTCTGATTTAAGATTATGCCTTACCCAATAAAAATGAGAATCTCAAGAATTGTTGTGATCCAATTAAAGTAACAATGCAGAGGGAATAAAAGGGCTGTAATAACGTTATGGGCCATAAAACATTCCTATTAAACCATTTTTTATTTTAGCAATTTTTACGAACTTTAAAAGTTTGATTTACAGCGGAGCAAGTCATAAAGCCATCTTTCAGGGTATTTAATTGTTATCCCTTTACTGCTCCAGAGAAGGAATTAAACACTGGGAAGTCAAACTATAAATGAACATTAGCACTAACAAGGTTTTGTTACAGCAGATTTTAGTAGCCATGTTTAATTTTATCCTCCCTATAAATCTGGTAGTCACTGGAAGTTTTCTAACTTATTCCCCTTAATTAAGGATCTGCAGGTTTCCAGGGAATGGGCCTGAGTAGCTTTTAATTTTGAACTTGTGACCCGTGGTGCAGCACAGCGAGGGAGCAGAGTGTCACCACATCTTGCCAGGGCCCAGCAGATCCTTTTTAGAGGCTCAGCACAAAAGAAATGCCTCTTCCTGCTGCAGGAATTGCTTCCTGGGGCTAAATCCTGCATTATGTGCCAGGAGTCTCCTGATGGGCTCAGCACTGAGCCTATGAAGGGAGGATTTTTGTTCCCCCAGCAGCTCCAGGGGTCTGTACCCTATCTGCAGCACCAAGGGGAACTGCACACAGTGACCTCTGCTGCCTCCAAGGCTTTGGGCTCCATCCAGATGAGAGGTTTCACGGAAATCCGAGTTATTATTATTACTGGTGATAGTGGAAATAATGGTTACTTGTGTTTCACGGCACAAAAGTGAGATTTTTCTAAGCAAAACACTCCGAACACCTCCATTATTTCCTTTGCTGCTCCTGCCTCACTTCATCCAATTTATTAAGTCAGTGGAAGAAGTGATCAGTGCTGATATTATTTTCTTAGGCTGTTATTAGCTGCCACTTCAGCTCCATTTCACCAGGGAGAAACCCGAGCCCAGGGTGCTCCCCTGCCCGATCCATTTCCACCAGGGCTGTGCTTAACTGGGAGAGAGGCACTAAAAATTCCACACACACACACACACAGACACAGAAGAGCCCTCTCACTCTGTAAATTTTGGGTGGAATGGCTGCTGTCAGCTCAGCCCCGGCAGCTGCAGATCAGCCTCAGGTGCAGCACGCGCTGCCACGGCACCCCCGGGACGCGCTCCGACCTGCCTGCCTGCTTTACAACTTTATAAATATTCTGATTATTCTACAAGCTGGAAACACGGGGCACAAAACACCTTAAAGGCAGGGGAAATAAAACATGGGCAGGGGGAGAAGGGAGCCCAGGCCATGGGGCTGTGTTTGTGTGGAGCAGCGAGGGCGCGATGACGATTCCAGCTCCGCATCCGCACCACCCTCGCCTCCTACGCCTCATTTTCCACCCAAACCTTCTCTTTTCTCCTAATTTTTCATTTAAAGCACTTTCCTGGTCTCCTGGCCTCTCCAGACTCGAAGGGGCTGACAGGTATTCATGCTCTGCTGCCTCTGAGTTAACCCTGCGTGAGCCACTGTAAATCATTCGATATTAAATTCAGTGTTTCATTTTTCCTGAGTGAAACCACACGGGGTAAGACTCTCCCATGGAGTTTAATAGCCATGAAACCAAGAGGATACGACACAAATGTAACACAAATCCTTGCCATGTATAACAGCTCCAGAGAATTTAACAAAGAATTACACTTATTTAAGCTACACATCTATTTTTATAAATGAAGAAATAAGCAGGAGGTGCACAGTTCTCTCTATAATTTCATAAAGTGGTTCAAAACTATTAGAAAAGTGAATATTTCTCTTTAATTCCAATTTGGGTTTTGTATGTGAAGGCTTCCCACGAAAAATGCTTTTGATCAGTTATTGTGTTTTTGTGATTCTAATGTAGGAAATAAAAGCAACAGTGTCAAAATCCAGCGTGCAGGTTGGAGCTGGGAAACCCTTGGGATGAAATCACCCCCCCGAGGGCACAGTGAGGAAGAGGAGGAGGGTTTGGGGCTGTGGGGAATGGATCCTGGGAATCAGGAGCAGGGAATTGAGGACCAGGAGGGTTCTGGCCCCTCTGCAGCCTCCCAGGTGCCAGCACCTGTCCAAGGGACACACCTGGAGCTGCGGGATGGGGACCTGGGCCGAGCATCTCCCAGCAGCACCTGCACACCCAGGGAGCTCCCTGCCCTCGGGGCAGAGTAAAGACAAAACAGCCCTGAATAAAAGATGGGCAGAGCTTTGCAAAGCAGCTTTCATTTCTTTCCTAGAAATCTAGAAATCATCTTGACTACTCCTCTGGAAATCCACATTTATTTTAATGGTTTGAACCACACCTGGTTCATGTGTCACACTCCTGTTAAACAGTGAGAGCACTTGGAACTCCAGTGATTTTATACCTTCTTAAAGCTGGGCCTTTACCCAGGTATCTGTTTTACTGTGTAGTCCTGGAGCATCTGTATTTTTGATACCTAATAAAAACTTCTACCGCAGCAGAAAAAAGAAATCCAAACTGGTAAGAATAAAAAAAAAAATATATATATATATATACATATACATACACACACACACATATATATATGTATATATATATATCTGTTAGTTTTTTGCAAAAGCTTTGCCTTGACAGGATTTCTGCTACAGTTGAAAGAATTTGGCTTCTCTTTAATGACTGAGACAGCTCCGTTGGGCTGAGCAGAGCTCGGGCCAGATCAGGCAGACTTGTGTCACTCCCTGGCTGGATGTTTGGCTGCCAACTTCTCCTTTCTTCCAGAGCAAACCTGACATTCAAATGGCAGCAAGAGCTGCAGCATCTTGAGTGCTGCAAGGATTTTGTTTATTTTAAGGGGAAGCTTTTGGCTCAGGTTTTCCCACAGGCGCTGGAATGAAAGTTCTCCCTCCCCCAGCATCCAGCACACATCACACAAGCACAGCTTTCACTTGTGACTTCCTCACGATGACTTTTAAAGATCAAGGCATAATAAAGTCTCGCTGCTTCCCTGCATGTTGGTTAATCCCTTGCAACTGTCAGGTAAAACAGATTTTTAGGAACAATGGAATTAATCTGCGCAACTCCTCTGACATTTTACGGTAATCTGTGTTTAAATCCTGGGGGCTGCTTGGAAAATTGACCCTGGAGGTGCAGTTAAACATGCACTGTGCATATTGATGGCACTCTCCTGCCTCGCTCCCTGATTGCAGAGCTCCTGTCAATACTGGCTCCCATTCAAGTCCCCCAGCGTGAGGCAGGCTGATGGACTGGAGATGCTGGATAAACAGGGAGAGATGCCAGATTAAATACTAAACACTTCTGGGGAGGTGCTGATGGACAGGAGTAGGTTACAGGTCCCAATTAATGCAGTTATCCTGTGCTGCAGACAGGCTGGGAGGGAAAGCCTTTGATTGCCTGCAGCCAAACCTTCCTTACCTGTCCTCCCATCTTTTGCTTGGATTCCTTCTAACCAAACCTTCCCATCTTTCACACTGCAAGGAGCTCTTCCCAACAGACTCTGCCCTATCCAGAAGCTCAAGATGGCAAGAATTTCTTAGGCCTCCTCACCCATCCTGTCTGAGCATCTTCACTGCCTGGCTCCACTTTCCTGTGACTTGATGCCTCCCCTGCTGCCCTCCAGGCTGTCCCAGAGCCCCAGACAAAGCCCTGAGCCTCCCCTGCTGCCCTCCAGGCTGTCCCAGACCCCCAGACAAAGCTCTGAGCCTCCCCTGCTGCCCTCCAGGCTGTCCCAGACCCCCAGACAAAGCTCTGAGCCTCCTCTGCTGCTCTCCAGGCTGTCCCAGACCCCCAGACAAAGCCCCAAACCCCCCGTGCTGCTCTCCCCAGACCCCTCAGCCCCAGCAGTGTCAGGTCAGCCCCTGCAGTGCTCCCTCTTCCTCTCTCCCATGGCTGGCAGGTTTAATTTAGCCAATTTTCAACTCTGCTGCTTCTTTTGAGCTCGGTGTCAAGGTTGCTTTCCCCCCTAATGCTGGAGCACATGGAACCCTTCTGGTTTATCACACAAACGTGACCTCCCTGTCTGTCTGGGCAGATGAGACACTTGGGAATGAGGTTCCTGCTGCTCTTTTCCCTGCTGGCAGCGTTCTGGGAGCTGTCAGTGGGGCTGTCCCTCACCTGATAGTGCACCAGGGTGTTCAGGCGCTTCCAGTCCCCCTCAATCTTGGTGGTGATGTCTTCATCCTGCAGCACCACGCGGGCAATCCGGCCCTGCCGCCACTCTGGGACAGGGGAGAGCCACGGTGAGAGGGGCCCAAGCTCTGCAAACCCCCCCAGGAATCACCCCCAGCCCCTCTGATCACCCCCCTCCCACCAGGCAGGGCAGCTCCTACCCAGATCCATGTCAACAGCTCTCGGTCTTTGGGAATAGGGGACGTTTTTGTACACAGCATCCAGGATCTTCTCCTTGACCTGAGTGATGGTGTCACAGT
Source organism: Rhabdornis inornatus (assembly GCA_013397075.1). Lineage (NCBI taxonomy): Eukaryota > Metazoa > Chordata > Aves > Passeriformes > Rhabdornithidae > Rhabdornis > Rhabdornis inornatus. The sequence continues at coordinate 446,281 of VWZS01010491.1, read as the reverse complement.
TCAGCACCTTCACAGGGATCTCTGGGCTGTTCTCATTGTCTGGGTTCACGCAGTTTAGGATCTGCAAGAGAAGAACCTCACCATGCTCTAAAGGACAAGCGTCACAACACCCTCTTCCCATACAAAACCCCACTGCAGCCCCAAATGCATCACTGCTATTGCATCTATCATATTTATACAATTATTGCTGGGAGAGGAGCCCTGGATGCCCATTTTCACTCACTGCAGGAGGGCAGTGCCCAGAGCACGGGGAGATAAAACCTTCCCCTCACACCAAACCTGCAAACTGGGGACACACCCGGCTGGGACACGGGTCCTTATGGCCCAGCAATGCTCACACCTCAGGCAGTGCCCTGGTCCCTGCTCCGAGGGCCAGCCCAGCTGAGGGGCAGCAGAATTCCCCACTCACCAGGGTCTTGTACTCGATCTGCTGCCGGATGAGCTTGTCCTCGCTCAGGGAGTACCGCGCCTCTCCCGTGATGGCATCGATGGGGCCCTTCTCCATCTGCTGCTTGATGGCACAGTAGAGCATGAACAGGGGCTCTCCAGCACACTCCTGCACAAGAGGGGACACCAGAGTCACACAGGGTGAAGGTGCCTCTCCTCCAGGGCTCCCAGTCCCTTTTGGCACAAGATTCCTCCCAGCACAGGATTCCCTCAGCCCCACTGACTCAATCCTTATCCCATGTGCAGCCCTGGAGAGCCACAGCCAAACCCGTGAGCTCCAGTGCTCCATGGCTATGTTGGCTTTGGCAAATCCCTGAATCTATAGGGCTGTAAAAAAATGGAATTCGAGATCTCCATCTCACTGTTCACTCCCCTGGAGCAAATTCAATGGGGCTTCCAAAGCCACAAATTAAGTTAAAAACTGTGGAAGCTGAGGCATAAAGATGTGAGAATTTCCCTCAGGTACCACAGAGGTGAAACAGAACCTCCTTTACATGGGAATTACTCCGGGACACCTGAGGCTGTGAGCATGGAGCAGCAGCCCCAGTGCAAATTCCCACCTCTCCATCCTTGCTACTCCATTTTTTGGAGGCTGATGGAAGAGTGTCACACCCAGATGCACCCGGGGGTGGCTGGAGGGTGAGACAGCAGCGGGGTCCCTGCTCCAGCTCTCCTTACCTTGAGGAATCTGTGCAGCAGGAAGGCAAACCAGTTCGTCAGCATCTTCTCTGCCACCGACTCGGTCCTGGGGGAGGCAGGAGGGGACACATCACACACGGAGGGCCCAAAGCTGCGCCTGGCACAGCCCCCCGGGGCAGCAGGGTGAGGACAGAGCTGTCCCCGTGTCCCTGCAGCGCTGCCAGGACCACCCAGCTGCCAGCCTGATGGGGCTGGTGACACCAGCCTGGTGACAGCCAGCCTGGTGACACTCAGCTCCTCGCACGTGGTGCAAATTACAGCCTGGCTCAGTAAATCACTGCGATTTGCAGCAGCTCCTGGCAATCAGGGACAGCCGAGTGACAATGGCAGGGAAATTGCAGGTTTCTCCCCAGTCCCACCCAGTGTCCTCTCCCCACATTGTGCCCGAAATTATCTCTAATTTAAATACAATGGCTCCTAATGGGAGTTTTTAACGCTGCCTCTGCAGGGCCCAGAGGCTTCTCTTAAAGCTCCACGGCCCCTTTTCCAGGGATGGGATGGGATGGGATGGGATGGGATGGCTCTGCTGGACACAGGATGTCTCATATTGGAGCCCCAGCCCCGTGCAGGGAAGAGCTGCTGTGCTGCAGCCTGGCCAGTTGTGACCACGACCCTGGCCAGCTATGACCACGACTCTGGCCAGTTGTGACCACGACCCTGGCCAGCTGTGACCATGGCTTTGCACCATCAGCCTTCACCTCACTGACACCAGGATCTGGTCCAAATTCCAGCAAGCAAAGAGGGATGAATGCAATTCCCTGCATCCTTTCCTCTGGGGACTGATCCCTCTGTCCTCACCATGAACCAGGTCACCTCCTCCCTGACCTGGAGAGGGTCACATCTCACTCCAGACCCATTTTCCCCATTCTTGCCCTTAAATGAGGGACTGCCTCTTGCTGTGAATCCCCACAGCATTCCGAGTGCTTGGAATTACAAGCACACACCAAAGAAACACAGGGCTTGATTCCAGAGCCAAGCAGATCAAGAATGAACAGGAGCCAGACATTTCAGAAAACAAAAACTGACACCAGTCGGCCAACAGACCTGGGGTCACATCATCCATCATCTCCTAGGATGGCAACATCTGTCAGGAATTCGTGAAAACGTCTGCAGATCCCCAAAGAATTTAAGCCTGAATTGATTAGCTGCCTAAAAATCCATCCTACAAATTGACACACACATGGATCTCCTCTTTGAAATATTTCAGGCACCCAATTAAAGCATCCCTGCCCTCCTCTGCCTTGGGAATGGGAAACTCTGGCCTTTCTCCTATACACTGAGGGCTCTGCTGAGCCCCAAAATCTGCTGAGCTCCAAAATCTGGTGCCAGGTTTTGAGCTGCCCCAAGCAGCAGCGCTCTGTGCCATCGCTGGCCACTGGATGCTCTGAAAGATTTGCTCCAAAAATAAAAAATAAGCTCCTGGAGATTACCAGGGCAGGAGAGGATCCCTAGCCTTCTCCTGCTGGCCACAGAAGGAGGGCACAGCACGATCCAGAGATGATTTTCCAAAGGATTCTGAATCCGGTGCCCAGCCTTGGCTGCTCTGCCGGCTTCCTGAGGCACCGGCAAGAAAACAAACCTAAACAAAACACGCTGAGAGAACCTAAAAAATAAATATGTATTTTATTAATTCTCCCTGTTCTATGTAGGTCTCCAAACTGCTGTTGCCAGCAACCAGAGCAGCTGTTTGATTTAACGTCAACTTTCTTGCTGTCTCCCGCGAGGGGCAGTCGTGGAAGAAAGAGAAAGGAAGAAAGAGGGAAAGAACTGAGTGTCAGTTATCAACTGCTGCCACCAGAGAGCTCAAAACATTTTAAAATATAGTGTTTCACTTCATGGCTGATCACTCCTTATTAAGTCAGAGCAAGGAGTTTCAGGCTGGGCTGGAACAGTCGGGCACGGGGTTGGGAAAGGTCTCCAGCCTAAGGTTTAATAGGACCTGGAGTATCAGGACAAGGAATAAAGCTTTTAAACTAAGAGAGAGTAGAATCAGACTAGATATAAAGCAGGAATTGTTGTAAGGGTGGTGGAACACTGACCCAAATTGCCCAGATTGGTGGTAGATGCCCCATCCCTGGGAAGATCCAGGTTCCCTGTGCAATGGGTAAATCCTGGTGCAGGACAGACAGCCCCAAGGACAGACAGCCCAAAGGACAGACAGCCCCAAGGACAGACAGCCCAAGGGACAGACAGCCCCAAGGACAGACAGCCCAAGGGACAGACAGCCCCAAGGACAGACAGCCCCAAAGGACAGACAGCCCAAAGGACAGACAGCCCAAGGGACAGACAGCCCAAGCGACAGACAGCCCCAAAGGACAGACAGCCCCAAAGGACAGACAGCCCAAGGGACAGACAGCCCAAGGGACAGACAGCCCCAAGGACAGACAGCCCCAAAGGACAGACAGCCCCAAAGGACAGACACCCCAAAGGACAGACAGCCCAAGGGACAGACAGCCCCAAAGGACAGACAGCCCAAAGGACAGACAGCCCAAGGGACAGACAGCCCCAAGGACAGACAGCCCCAAAGGACAGACAGCCCAAGGGACAGACAGCCCAAGGGACAGACAGCCCAAAGGACAGACAGCCCAAGGGACAGACAGCCCACAGATGGCCCCGACTCCTTGCTGCCTGTGCAGGGAAGAGAGGGCACAGCTCTTATCACCATCCCTGTGTTTTTTGGAGAGCCAGGAAAAGTCATTATTGATGGCTGAGGCAGAAGACGCCTTCCCAGCGACTCGTCAAACCACGGGGGAAATTAAGGCGGCTTCCTTTGCCAAGATGAGTTATTGCCTCCGCAAACACAGCCAGATTTAAAGCAATTTCCTGTCAAGTATATTCATTGTGGCTGCAGGGACCCCTGAAATTTTCCTGGAGCTGTGAAACCCTGCCCTCTCTCCAGTGTGATGCCAGCAGAGCCCCAGCACAGCCGAGGGGCAGCACTGGCCAAGGCCAGGCTCTGCAGGACCCCCAAGGATGTGGAGAACAGGGAACAGGGGGAGCCTTTTCCTTGTGCCTGCTGTCTGCCCCACATTCATGCACATGTTTTCCCTATTTTCTTGGTGCCACTTCCCAGCTCTGCCTTGGGTGAGTTGCTCAATCCGTCCTGGAGCTGCTGGCCCAGCTGTGGCACACAAATGCTGCTCTCCAGCCAGGCAGAGCCAGAGAATCTGGTTTGAGACCCTGTCCAGCCATCTGTGAACTCCCAGAGCAGGGCTAACCCCGTATCCTGGAGACAGGTGAGGGAACGGATGGGAATCCTCCATGGAGAGCCGAGATTCCCTTCAAACACCAGTCCCTGCAGAGCCCTCAGATCACAGAATCCAGCTATTCATCAGCTTGGAAAAGACCTCAGAGAGCATTGAGCACAATCTGAGATCAAATCCCACCTTGCCAACCAGACCAGACCATCCAGAGACTGCAGCACCTCCCTGGGCAGCCCCTTCCAGCCCTCTCCACACAGAAATTCCCCCTGGAAGCCGCGTGCCCTGCCCATCCCCGGCCTCACCTGCGCAGGAGCAGCTTGGGGTGGTTCTTGTTCTCCAGGTTCTTCTCGATGAGGTCGGAGAGCAGCTGCTTGAGGACATCCGTGGCGTACTCCAGCTTGCCCTGCAGCCCCGTCATGATGAGCGAGGCCACGTTGCCGCGGTCCCGCATGGAGAAGCTGCGCTGCAGCTCCAGCGTGCGGATGAAGGTCAGCAGGAACACCTTGTTGTTGATCAGCTGGGCAAAGAGCTTCAGGGCCTTCTCCACGCTCTGCTGCCCGTTCCCCTGCACCTGCAGGAGGAGAGCACGGCCCTCAGCCACGGCATGGAGGGGACAAGGGGACAAGGGATGGGAGGGCAGCGGTGCAGCGCCCTGGGGTCACCCTGCCCTGAGGTCACTCTGCCCTGGTGTCACCCTGCCCTGGGGTCACCCTGGAGTCACCCGGGGGTCACCTTGCCCTGGGATCACCCTGGAGTCACCCTGCCCTGAGGTCACTCTGCCCTGGTGTCACCCTGCCCTGGGGTCACCCTGGAGTCACCCTGGGGTCACCCTGCCCTGGGATCACCCTGCCCTGAGGTCACCCTGGAGTCACCCTGGGGTCACCCTGCTCTGAGGTCACCCTGCCCTGAGGTCACTCTTCCAGCACTGGGGGAATCACAGGAGCAGGGAATGGTTTGGGTGGGAAGGGACGTTGAAAATCATCTCATCCCAGCCCCTGTCATGGCAGGCACGTCTTCCACTGTCCCAGGCTGCTCCAACCTGGCCTCAGACATTTCCAGGGATGCAGGGGCAGCCACAGCTTCTCTGGACAGCCTGGAGCTGCCAGAGAAGGAGACTCTGGCCCCAGCCTGTGCTGANGTCACCCTGCCCTGAGGTCACTCTTCCAGCACTGGGGGAATCACAGGAGCAGGGAATGGTTTGGGTGGGAAGGGACGTTGAAAATCATCTCATCCCAGCCCCTGTCATGGCAGGCACGTCTTCCACTGTCCCAGGCTGCTCCAACCTGGCCTCAGACATTTCCAGGGATGCAGGGGCAGCCACAGCTTCTCTGGACAGCCTGGAGCTGCCAGAGAAGGAGACTCTGGCCCCAGCCTGTGCTGAGGCCTCCCCACCCTCACAGTGAATAATTTCTTCCCAATATCCCATCCAACCCTGCCCTCTACCAGTCTGAATCCATTCTCCCTTGTCCTGTCCTCCCAGTTCCTGATGAACAACCCCAACTCCAGCTCTCCTGTCACCTTTTCAGATCCTGGAAGGTGCTGAAAGGTCTCCACACAACTTTCTCTTCTGCAGACTGAACATTTCCAACCCTCCCAGCCTGTTCCATTCCCCTGAGCAACTTCCTCTGGAGTTGCTCCAGCAGTTCCATGTCCTTCTCACTCTGGGGGCATCAGGAGTGTGCACAGGATGGTTTAACCCTGGCTGCACCTCATCCTCTCAGCATCCCTGATGTGGTTTTGGTCCATGCTGAGCAAAGCTTCCCCTCCACAGCTCCTCTGAACCCTGGCTGGGAGCTGCACTCTGTGCAGGCCATAAAGCAGCGGTTTGAGCCTAACGGCCCCCGAAATGACACCCAGTTCTGCTTGTTCTGCACAAAAAGTGACACTCTTGTAAGTAAATTAAATACTAATTTAGACTATTGCTTTATTACGGGCCAAGTGTGTAAAAAATTAATTGAGGCTTTCAGCCAGTTGCGGATTCAAGTAATTCATTACAAGTGAAAATGATGAACTGCACGAAGCAACTCTTTACCAAACATCTTGGAGAGTTATGTATTGGTTTTACTAACGTTACATAATTAAGCAACTGTGTAATTGGCAACACATTTATCACTTCTGCAATTCTATTTTTCATGAGTAAAAAAGAAGCATTCATATTTGTTTGCTGGAGCATCAGCTTCTTTGGCATTCCAACAGCAAACATAATGCATAGAACTGGAAAACCCGGAGCAGGAATGGGCTGGGAGAGGCTGCTCCTGCTTTAGCAGCACCACAGCGACTGCTTGGTGCTGGTGGCTGAGGAAAGGAACCCAAATTAATGCTTTCATGGTGGGAAGTGCCTGCCTGGAAAAGGAATCCAGCCCTGGAGCAACCAGGGCCCCTCCCTCCTACATCCAACCCTGGTCTTTGAGGGATTTCAGGATTTACTGGGGCAATCCCAGACTCTGAAAAGCTGAGCTGAGCCTCTAGACATCCCACGTGGAGGATGGCAGCTCCATCCCAGGGTGGGGATCACAGCCCCATCCCAGCTGTGAGATGATGTTGATGAAGCCCCATCCTTTTTTTGGCCTCTCCCAGGTGAGCAGGGCCCATCTGCCACGTGCACTGATGAACCCCTGGAAGTTCCCAATTCCTCTGTACTCCCAGTGAAAGTTTTTTATATATTTTTACACATTCCTGGTGGGAAAACCAGGGAGATGGAAGCGCTTGCTCAGAGGCTGGAATGCCTGGGCATTCTCCTTGCCCTCCTGTGGACACGCGAGGGAACAGCAGCAGGATGCTCCGGGCAGGATGCTCCGGGCACTTCTCCACCCCCTGCCCCACGAGGTGACTTTAAAGCGCACCACAACCGCTCTGCCCTGCTCTGCCGCTGCCCTAGAGCGATATAAACCCCCATAAAATAAAAATAAACCGACATCGGGGAGGAGAAACCAAAAGGAATCCAGTGATGTGGCAGGAGATAAAACTCCAAGCTCGGAGATAGAAAGAACTAATAATGTATCCAATAACGTTTGGTGTGGAGCCATAAAGGTGCTGCAGGGCTTCCTGCTGGCTTCCCTGAGGGTTCAGGGGGATTTGGAGAGCTGAAGTTACCTCCAGCTCCCGCAGGACAGGGTGGTCCTCGATGCCAGGGAACAGCACCCTCATGGCGTAGGTGCGGTAGTCCAGGTAGGGGATCCCCGAGCGGTCCAGGTCGCTGGTCAGCTCGTTGATGTCCGTCTGCAGCTCTGCAAAAGCTGTTCAGGGGGAGAGAGCAGCACAGGGAGAGCTCAGGGAGAGCTCAGCGGGAGCTCCACTTTCCCACCTTCCTCCAGGAGGTTTTGGGAGAAGGTTTTGGGCAGGGCTGGGTGCCTGCTCTCCCCCTGGGCACGGCAGGGAAGGATCCCAGGGAGCTCAGACACCCCTGGAGGCTCTGTCTGAGCAGCCGAGGGCGGGAGAGCTGGCGCTGCTCAGAGCAGGGACTGAGAACAAAGCTGTGCTTAATTTGTATGCAGTTCACACCTGTGCACACACACCTAAAACACCTTTAAAGGCTGCACAGAGAAACAAGGATCTGTTTTCATAACTTGGTGCCTCCCCTATTTTCCTTTCTTCTTGTTTTCCTCCTCTATCAACAGTTGCCAAGACAATCAAATCTGATGCAGATCAAATCTGAGCTGCTGCAGGGGTCAGCAAAGGATTCATTCTTCCTCCTCTAACACTGTGTTATACAACTGGATGTGTCTCCTCGTGTTCCCTCTCCAAAGTGTGACAGGCTGGCTCGGGAAGCCTCTGTGCCCCAGCTGGGCTGTGCCAAGGCGAATCTGTGGCTTCTCCTCAATATATCTCAATTTTTGTCCTGTGCTTTCAAGGCTCCCCTTGAAATCAGCTGAAAAAATCCAATGCAACTCTCTTCACCATGAAATGTGCAGCTATTTATTTTACTTTGATTGATTAAGCCCCTTCCCAGCCCCCTCGCCTGTGGTGAGGGGGGCTCAGCTGCCTCCTTGCAGGGGACAGGACTTGTCCATGTGGAAACTCATAAGGAGCAGCTCTGGATACTCCAAATAACACCCAAAATATCACAGAAGCAAATGCTTGAGGAGCTCCTTCCTCTCTCCCAGCCCTTCTCTTCCTGCTCTGGGCTTCCACTCAGGCTGGAGGAGGGACTGGCCCAGCTCTCCAGCCCTCCTGCCTCTTGTTTGGGATCCACGCTGTTATTTGGGGGTCTGAACCCCCTCTGTCCTTCCCTCTCTGTGCCTTTTGAAAAGCCCCTCACTCAAAAGCCCTCAGGCAAGGGGACACTGAGCAGGGCCCTGTGGGGCTCGTGCTGGTCCTGCTGTGTGAGCCAGACACGGGCCCCAAGCGGGATCGAGCTCTGATCCCATCCCCTGCACATCAGAGCTGTGTCTGCTGCTCACCACTGCTGGCTGCCACCCTCCTGGGGTGGGACAGGCATGGGAACCCCATGGGAAACCCACAAAACCCCCAGAGAGCACCCACAAAACCCCAGGGAGTACCCACAAACCCCACAGGAAACCCACAAAACCCAGGGAGCACCCACAAAACCCCAGGGAGTACCCACAAACCCCACAGGAAACCCACAAAACCCAGGGAGCACCCACAAAACCCCAGGGAGCCCCAGGCTATACTGATACTGATATTGATACTGATACTGATATTGATATTGATATTGATACTGATACTGACACACTGGTACTGATATAATGACATTGATACTGATACTAATACTGATACTGATATAATGATACTGATATGCTGATACTGATATTAATATTTATATTGATACTGATATACTGATTCTGATATACTGATATTGATACTGATACTAATACTGATATTGATATGCTGATAATGATACTGATATTGATATACTGATATACTGATATACTGATAATGACACTGATATTGATATACTGATACTGATATTGATACTGACCCTCTTTGCACTCCAGGGCCACCCGGGACTCCAGGTTGTCCATCTGCATCTGCAGCCTCTTGAGGGTGAGGTCGTTCTCTCGGGACTTGCGCTTGTAGGCGATGAGGACGATGATGACGATGATGAGGAGCAGGGAGCCGCCGGCCGCGATGCTGACGATGGCGGGCAGGGTCAGGAGGCTGTCGGACACGATGCTCACAGAGCCAGGGGAGAAGATGACCCCCCCAACACGCACCTGCAGGGCACAGCACGGCTGAGCAGCAGCGTGGGGGATGTCCCTGTGCCCCACGGGGGCCGTGCAGGGAGCACTGAGCCTGCTCAGGAACAGAAAACCCCAATTGCCTTCAGACACAGAGGGGCTGCTTGTGTGAGCACAGGGAGGCTTCAAGTGATGATAAATGTGCCAGCCCTTCACTATCTGGGCTTTGTTCTTATTATCTGATGGCTCCATTTGACTTTCATTTTATAAGCTTTCAACTCCTTTTCGTAAAACGTGGACATTAACAAGGCCCTGATCGTTCCACTGACAAGAAAGCAGAGTGACTGCAAGGACAGAGCAGAGAAGGGAGCAGAAATCCCCACGTGAAAGCTGTGGAGCAAACAGGCTGCAGTTAACACCAGGACAGGCTTTTCTTGGATGTGCCCTGGCCACAGATGTGAGCAGCTCTCAGCCAGGTTGCGCTTCTGGGAGTCACACTGTGATAATCTGAATATGTTTTGGATGGTGAACTTCAAGGGAAATAAATCACAATTACAATCTCATTTGGGCTCTGTTCAGGCAATTCAGCAGCTGGGGCTTGGTCTGCAAGAGGAGCAGAGGAAGCAGCAGTGCCCAAACCCGGAGCAGAGGGAGGCACTGACTGCTCTCCTGGATGAGGGTGTTCATCCAACCACTCCAGTGTTCAGATGTTCCTGGCTCCTGCTTCAGGAAAAGGCAAAACCTTTCCATGCACTTGGCAGGTCAGGTCTGTCTCCGTGGGCTGATTAAATCCCTCCAGGAGGGAGAACACTGGGAATGGTCTCAACTTCATGCAGAGGAAGGATGGCAACCAGTGCCAAAGGCACTGCCAGAAAGATTTGTTCCTTCTAGAAGGCTCTGAGGGGCATTTTTCCTTCTAGAAGGGAGTGACTCTCAGGGAAGGACAAAGTCTCTCCATGCTAACCCACACCCACATTTTAAACTTACAACTAAATCTAAACTTCCATAAAATCCAAAATCCTACTGGGGATTGTGTATCCAAGGAGAAAGGCTGGGGAGGAGAGGGGAAGGGGATGCTGACGGGACATGTGGCCCCTCACCATCACTTTGTGCTGCCCGGTGAGGGTGGGCGGCTCGCACAGCAGCTGAGTCTCGGACACGGTGACAGCGCAGGGCGTCTCCCCGATCAGCACCGTGTAGTTGAGCTTGGCTCCTCCCGGGGCGGGCGGGCACAGGTTCCTGCCCTGGGGACACGGGGACACAACACCGACAGAGATGCAGCACGTTGCTCCAGCTTCCATCTCCCTCCCGGCTCGTGCAAACAGCGGGGCTGTGTTCACCCCATCCTCCGCAGCAGGGATAAACCTCCTCCCTCCCTCCCTCCCTGCCTGCCTGTGGGGTTTTTGGGAGCTCCCCACGCACCGAGTGAGGCTCTCCTTACCTTCAGGATGATGGGAGAGCCCGGCTTCTGCTCCAGCACGCCCGTGGAGCTCAGCATTTCGAACGTGGGGTTGGGGTAGTAGATGAACTTGGTGTCGTTGTAGACCAGCAGGGACTGGACGTTGTTGAAGATGAAGCCGAACTCGTCCGGGCGCTCCACGGCGTCCAGCCCCGGCCGGTACTCGGGGCTCAGCGGTGGTGCCAGGCAGGCCAGGGCTGTGGCATTCACCACCTTGCACACCTGGGGGAAGGGGGGATTTCAGACACACAGCAGGGAACAGAACACTCTGCCCTGAGCTGGACTGGGATGCTCTGGTGGCTGGGAAGTCAAGTGGATTCATGCTTAGCTGGAAATATTTAATATCAAGGCTTGATGCTCCGTGATCTCAGAGGATCCCAGAGGTTTTTTCCAACCTTACTGTGGTTTTGGGTAATCTGCTTCTCCTCCAGCCAGCACGAAGGCACTGGGGTAGAGATGGAGGGTGAGCCCAAAATGAGCCATGTTTCAGTGGAGCTAAAGGCTCACACAGCAGCTCTTACTTATTTTTCTTTATTTTTTTTCCATTTCTTTCCACTTTCCTCCTCTCTAGCTCTGAAGCAGACCCGTAGGGAATACCTGTTCCCTGCTGCAAAGGGGGATTAGAGGCCATTCCCAAATGGCAGCGAGGGAAAGGAATGGATTTTGTGACACTGGTGGGCAGGAGGGAACATGAAGGTTATCTCCAGCTGGGCTGAGGACACCCATAGCTCCTCCAACCCCGAGAGAAGGGAAATCACTGATTTATGGGGCTCTTGCCTTGTAAAGCAGCAAGAGCCCAACCATTTGGCCTCCCTCCATAAGTGAAAGATTTAATTTCACTCAATTTTGTGTCTTCAGAATTATTTTTGTAGCACTATAACTGCAAGTGCTAGCAACAAAATTAGATGTCTTTTTAAAAAGAGCTCAGATGAAAAAGGTCTTGAGGGGGAGAAAAGGAATAGGAAAAGACCGCTAAGTGATTTGCCCTTTCCAAGATAATACAGACTCAGTCACAAAGATCACTGCATAGAAACAATATATTTCAGTTTTACTTGATCAGAATAATTTTCTAAAGTCCTGGAGGTACAATTCTTACTTGTAGCACAAGAACCTCGCTTAGTCCCCATTTAGCTGGGGGTTCATCTCAGTTTCTCACTCAAGGACTGAAAGAGTACAGACAGGGGAAGGAGGTAATTTCACACTTTTGTGTGTCAAATTCCCTCTTCCCAGTGTCCCCAGTTTGGGGGAGTGCAGGAAATACCCCCAGAGCAGCTTTTGCCATGGCAAACCCCCCCAGGCAGGCAGCCCTGGCAGCAGTACGCCATGCAGGGAGGGGGCTGCAGGATGAGGGTCCCAGCTGCCAGCCCCTACTCACGTTGACAAACTCCTTCCCGTTGTACTTGACGCGGATCTGGGGCTCCTGGATCACGTCCAGGTTGGTGCCAGTGACAGTCAGGGGTGTGTGTCCACTGTGGGAAAGCCAGGAGAGGCTGGTCAGTGTGCTGGGCTGTGCACAGAGCCTGGCCTTGAGCTCAGCCCCAGAGACAAGGTGCCAGTAGGGTCAGGTTTGAGAGGATGGGAACAGCCCAGGGCTCTCAGCAATGTCCCTGTGATGTGACAGCAGCAGCCACCCTGCTCCTCACAGTGTTTGCATTAACACCAGCTCTGTCCTTCCTTGGTGGCTGCTGGTTTTGTTGTACTCCAGGACCACAAGAAGGAGGCTTTAATGAGCAGTTGTGCCCTTCTGCAGCAGAAGGGGTGAGCTGGGCTTTGGTTGTGCCCCAAACTCTTGGTGTGGGGTCTGCTGAACACACCCACTCTGGTAACCCCAGGCCTGAGTTGTGAACACACCCCAGAATTGCCCAGCCCTGACCCATTCAGGGTGCTGGGTGGGATGTGAATTTCCAAACAGCCCCTTTTTTTTGGCCTCCCCAGAGCAGGGGAGAGCCAAGGAGGTGCTGTCAGAGCTGGTACCTGGCGATGCTCCACTCAGGCTCGATGTGCTGCACCTTGGGGTCATCGATGTACTCAAACAGCAAAGTCCTCTCCAGCTGAGCCCTGTCCACGCTGACAGAGACCTGAACAGCCCCCAGGCCGTGGGCTGAGGGTGCTGACACACAAACAATCTCATTCATGGATCTCCTGCACAAGAGGGAAACGAGCAGTGTTAATGGGGTGGTGCTGTAGGGGCAGGAAACAGTCTTTGTCCTGTCCTGGGGCAGCTCAGTGAAGGGCTGAGCCATCAGCCAGCCCCACACTGGTACCTGGGGAGCTCCTGAGGTGGGCAGGAGGGCTTGGCATGGCAGGAAGGGCAGGGAGCTCTGCGCTGAGCTCTGCCCACCGTGAGAGCAGCGCAGCCTCCCTGAAATCCCTCTTTGTGCCAAGCTGCAGCTCCCGCATCCCCCTGAACCTGCTGCCTTCTGCTGGGCGTGTGAAAACAGATGGCTGCCTTTTCAATGGGATGCATAAGCTCAGTGAAAAGCCAAATTCTTCCCCTCCCCACCCTGGTGCACACACGAGGCTCTTGTGAGCGGCACAATGGCCCCGTGCAGCCCCTGCCTGGGAAGGGCCATGGCACCGGCACCGCTGCCTTGGGCTTTGTGTCCCCATCAGAGCTGGGTGACCTCAGCTCAGTGCTGCCTGGCTGGACACAACAGACCATCTGCTGCCACCAGAGCCCCAGAGAAGGTCGAGGCAGAGGCGCAGTGAGGCACTGTGAGAGCACAAAGGCACCGGTGGGTGGAGGGATGGAGAAGGGGAATGAGATCTGAGCATCCAGAACAGAGCTGGGAGGATCCACATGGCTTCTTGGGCACTGATCCTACAGAAAGTGTTGGAGGGACATCCCTGGGAGGCCAGCGTTCCTGCACAGCCACCTGTGCTTGTCCTTTCTGCCTAAACCTGCCCCTGGCTCACTGGAAGCTCAGCGTCCTTTCTGTGGCTCCTTTAGTTTTGGGCTCTCCCAGGGGAGAGGGCAGGCAGGTCTGCAGCACCTCAGTGCCAGTCTGGTACTTAAATCAAATCCTGGCTTAAATCAACTTAAAAAACTTAAATCAAAAACTCCTGAATGGAACCTTCACCATCCTCACCATCCTCAGGGGCTTGTGGAGGTGCTGGGAAGAAGCCGTGTCCCTGCTCCGCCTCCAGCAAAACTCCGAGTCTGTCCCTGGCAGGGGACAATGTGTGCTCCCTTTTCGGGGTCCTTACAAACTCCCTGGCCTCTCCAAGGAACGTGGACATTTGGGAGGGCATGGAACAGCAGGTACCACAAAGTCTCCAGCTCACACCTTGGCACTTCCACCCCTCACAACCGAGGGGACAGAACCGACACCCTGAAACACCTCCAACCAATTGTACTTGGTGCAATAACACATCCACCCCTTCCTGCCCTGCTCCTTTACCTTCCCCTATCCTCACCTGCTTTTACCACATCCACCTTGGTTTAATTTAGCCACAAAGGCTTCCTTGTGTGAGGAGTGGGATTCTCCAGCCCCTGTGCTGAGTCTCGGGGTGATTCTGTGCAGCCTCATATCCATATCCTCATTTCCAGGATTTCCTGCCCTGCTGCTGCCCTCTCTGCCCTGCCTGCTGCTGCCCACCCCAGACCCTGCCGTGCCTGCCCAGCTCTGGCACGAGCTCGGAGTGACGCAGGGCTGCTGGCAGAGCAGCTCCCAGCTCCCTGTGATCAGCTAATTAGCTTTCTGTGCTATTATTATGTCGTCATGGTGAATCTACCCACTCCTCCGATCAGAGAGGGGAGAATGGGGGAAGCTGTAATTAGAGGGAATCTCATTAGGAGCTGCTTCATCTCATCAGGCTCCCCCACACCCTCGAGTACAATTGGAGCTCACTGCCTCACAACAGTCCAAGGCAAACCAAGAGCACAGCGTGGCCCCACGTGAGGGATGGGGCTGCTCAGCCACTGCTCCCTCCTCGCTGGAGTTTCTGCTTCCTGCTGTAATTACAACACCCAGGGAATCCAAAGCTCCTCCAGGTTTTGCAGGTCAGCAGCTGCAGGTTGCCTGAACAGGATCAGATATTTAAGGGATGATATTGCAGCGCTGATCCTACACTTCTGCTGCTGGTAACGCTGTTCCCGTCTGAGGGAGAAACCTGGCATCTTTGTTTTGTGTGGGAGGAAATATTGATGGGTTGGTTATGCTGGGTTAACACCTGGAGGGCTGAGCTGCACTGGAAGGTCCTGGGATGCCCTGAGCACCATCCTAGGGTGGATCCAGAGCAAGCACTGCTGAAAACCCAGAGTGCTCCCACGCCTGAACACCCACAGCTCCCACAGCCCTGAACCCCTCAGGCTTTTGGATGAGAAATTCACCTCCAGGGCACTTTGCTTTCCCAGAAACTTCCTCAGTTCCTCCTGGGCAGCCTGAGTGAGGATCTGGGAGGCAGAATCCCTTTGGATACCAGGCTGCCACCCAGGCTGTGCCCACTGCCAGCGGGGTGGGCAGGGCTGTGTACTGATACACACAGATGTAAACCACACATCTCTTTTTCAACTAAGCCCCAGGAAAACCCATTAAACCCTGCAAATGTCAACTCTGTGTTTACACTGTTGGGGAAAAAGCAAATTTGCCATCGAAATCCCAGCAGAGATTGATGGCTGTGCAAGTTCCTCAGCAGGAGGTGTGAGCAGAACCTCGCCTTACTCTGCCCTGAGGATCCCAGACCATTTTTAGGAGGTCGAGGCACCTGCAGCAGTGGCTGCAATAAAAGCAGTGCAGGTCTGTGAAAAGAGAAAGGAGATATTTCTTATAAATGTTCCATTTGCTTCAGAGCAGCCAGGCTGGGGGCAGGTACTGATGGCCAGTATAAGCATATTTCCATCACGGTGGTGTTTCACTGTGATTTTCAGAGCAGTTACCACTGGAGCAGCATTAAAATGAAATAATGAACAGCACCGACACCGATGGATCCCTCCCTTGCCATGCAAGCCTCCATCACAATAAAAGAGAAGATGGTTTCATGCAATAAAAGAGGGAATGGAAGGCTTAGGGGCTCCCAGATGGATTTTCGCACGTTCAGCTCCAGCAGATCTGTGCTGGGATGGGAGCAGGAGGTGCTGCAGGAGCCTGTGCTGGTCTCTTACTCGTGAAACTCGCAGGTCTGGTTGCCCAGGAGCACGGACACGCGGCTGCCAGCCCCGAGGTAGTGGCCAGAGATGGTCACCATGGTCCCTCCCGACTCTGGGCCACGGCTGGGGCTCAGGAAACTCACAGCTGGAGTCTGCAGGAAGGAAAGGACAAGCTCAGTGCTCCTGCTGTGCCAGGAGCTGCTGTGACAGCAGAGAAGGACATCCCTGAGTGCCCAAGGCCAGCTTGGATGGGGCTTGGAGCACCCTGGGATGGTGGAAGATGTCCCTGCCCTTGGCAGGGCTGGCACTGGGTCTTTGAGGATCCCTTCCAACCCAAACCAATCTGTGATTCCACAATCTGTCCTGGAGGTGCAGAGCTGTGGGAGCCCTGGTTTATTCACAGGGTGAGCTCTCAGTCCTGCAAGCTGGGCTCTTTGAGTGAGCCGCCAAAAATTCTGCAACACCAGAGAGAAACCCCCCCCAAAAAAACCCAGCAATTCCGGGATTGTCTGCTGGAGCTGAACCCCTTCCATGTGCCACTCTCGGCTCCTGGGGACACACGTGCTGTCCCCCAGCAGGACACTCACCACGAACATGTACTGCTGCGCCGACTTGGCCGTGAACTCGGGCTTGCACTCTCCGATGCACAGGAGCACTGGGCCGGAGCTGATCCCTGGAAGCGCCTGCCCCATTTCACAGACGATCCTGGAAGCAGAAATGCCGCAGGGAAGATCTGGCAGGAGGTGCCAGCACTGCCCTGCACAGCTCCACACTGCCTTTATTTCTCCTTTCTCTCCCCCCCCCCTTTAATTTTGATATCTGCCTCTTTGGAAGAAGTTAATTACTGAGTCTATTTTTACCCCGTGTAGTAATTTAAAGGAAAAAAATCAAAATTAGACATAATTATTACAAGCTGTAAACTCCAGAGCAAAGCAGAGCACTAATGGCAATATATTAGCCAGTAGCAAAGTGAGTGCAAAGTCCTCAGAGTAACAGATGAGTTCATTAAGGGAACAGCTCACACTGCAGACTCCCAGTTAATCAAAACTGGAGAAACCTGCTGGGGGATGATAGAGACAGCCCTGGAGAGCAGCTTCTGCTGGGGGACAGGGCTGTGGACACAGCCTGAGGCCAGGAAAGCTGCAGGGCCAGGGAGAGCTGCTGGGGTTAACAACAACTGATGGCCCTATGGATAAATAACCCCAAAATCCCAGGGCAAAGCTGCAGGGCCAGGGAGAGCTGCTGGGGTTAACCACGACTGATCACTATGGATGGATAACCCCCAAATCCCAGGGCACGGGGGATGTGTGACACCAGCTGGGGATGGGATCAAGTGGATGCCAGTCATGCCAGCAGGTTTGGGGGAGGTTTTCAGAGGGGCATCAGCTGGCAGGGCTCTCCAGATGGACCTGGATGCTGCCTGCTCCCACAGCAATGCTGGGAAAATAAATTCAAGAGCATCCCTGCAGGCACTGGGGAGCTGAGGGTGGGAGGAACCTGCCCCAGACTGGAAATCTGAGAGTGGGAATAATTTGCCTCAGGACTGGAGACCTGAGGATGGGTAATTTGCCTCAGGGATGAAAAGCTGAAGGTAGGAGTAACCTGCCTGAGGCAGGAGGTGCAGTTCCACCCATGAGGAGATGCCTGTGGGGATCTGAGCCTGGGAGTGGGACCAGAGCAGAGCCAGAGCAGCCTCTGCCTGCTGAGGCTGAAGGAGAAGGGAGCACTCACTCCTCTGCCTATCACAAAGACATAAAAGGCCCCAATCTGGGGAGGCAGCAGCTTTCCAGCTGCCTTCAGCAGCATTAAATCCATTGCAAATAAAAAGTAAGATAAAATAAAACACGAGGACTGAAGGCAAAAGGAAGCTGGTGCACAGGTGATGCCAGGATGGAATGTACACGTGCTGGTAAGGAGCTGGAACGGGCACGTCCTCACTGTGCACATCAGAAGGGGCTGCCTGGACAGAGCTGCCTTGGGAGAGCAGCGATTGAAGCGTCTCAGCTCAGAGCCTTCCTCTGCCACGTGCTCCTCGCTCTGCCCTTCAAGCAGACATCACCCCTGCACCTCTCTGCTCGGCATTCCTTCACCTCTCCCTCCTCCTCCTGCAGACTGGCAATGGGGACAGGAGGCCGCTCTGACCTTGGGGCCATGGCAAACAAAGCCTGGGAAGTGATTGCTGGCACCCACGGGGAAGAGAAAAAGAGAGGAGAGGAGAGGAGAGGAGAGGAGAGGAGAGGAGAGGAGAGGAGTTCTCCCTGCCACAAGGAAACACCAAAAACTCAACTGTGCCAGCAAAGCAGCAGCTGCAGCTCAGCCCGGGCAGGGACGGGTGTGGGACAGGGCACAATGGCCCGGTACACCTGGTCCGAGCCCTGCTCAAAGCCAAACCCCCAGCAGGTACCTTGTTACAAAATGATGCATTCGGCAGAGCTGTAGGGGTGCTGATTGCCGGGCTAAGTGGCCCTTTCACCAACATTAACCTAATTGCTGGCTGATAGATTTCGGGGCTGGAGCATATGGCAGAGTCATTACAGTCTTGGAATTCAGTCTGCCCACAGAACCCTTAAGAGGGTCCTTTTATCTGTATTCATCTTTAAAAGGCAGCTCTCATGCTAACGCTTGCTGTTATCTGCCCAGGGTAAATGTTTTAATGATGTTAACAAACTTTGAAAGCTCAAGAGCCGTAATTAGAGTCATGATTATAAAATCAGGGTTTCATACCATCAAAGGGGGATAATTTCATAATCTTCCATCCTTTTTTTGAAAAATAAAATATAACAAAGTACTGCTCAGCAGAACAGCCCCAACTGCTCACAGTGACGGGGTATTGGTGCTGTGCTTGGAGCCATTCCTGCAGCAGCCCCAAGCACCCTTCATCCCATGATCCCAAATTCCCTGGCACTCTGCACTGACCCTCTCTGCTCCAGAGGGGTCAGCAATGCCCCTTCTGCCTTCCAGATGGGGAAAGAAACACCGGGAATGGACAAAACCCAACCAACGCCACCACGTGCTGCTGGTGACAGGTCCTCGCACTGTGCTGGGCTCTGAGTGGGAGCCACCAAACGCAATTCCCAGCAGAGCACAGCTCCTCTCAGCTGCTCCCAAAGCTGGGGCAGGTCTGTGCCCCTGGGACCAGCCACGGGATCGTGGCCACCTCCACACTCCCAGTCCTGCTGCGCAGGACACCATCCTGCTCTCCCATCAGGAGGTGACACCAGCCAAGGGGAGACATCACCAGTTCCTCCTGTCCCACCCCACAAACGTCCCCCAACCCCCTGTCAGCCCCTGGGCTCCCCCAGCACGGCCCCGTGGGGCAGCAGAGGAGCGGCTGTCGCGCTCTGGCGTTTATTCGCCCGCCCCCTCTTACGGGCCTATTTTCTAATTTTGGGCTGACATTTTTCTTAGTGAAACAAATGAATTGACTCCAGTGGAGGCCTACTCGGATTACGGGGCTGTCACCGCCTCGCTCTCCTAACAAATGGCTGCGTGCAGCCGGCGGCGCCGGCGGAATTCCAAGTGGGATGGGGAGCGCGGGGAGCGCCAGGCTCGGCGGCGGCAGCAGCGAGGTGCTCATCAGCAAAGGTGCTTAGCCAAGCAGGAAGGAAGCAGAACATTTAATGAAAGCTCAAAGGGCTGCTGAACCCCTGCAGAGAGAGTCCAGCTTGTGGGAA
Source organism: Rhabdornis inornatus (assembly GCA_013397075.1). NCBI lineage: Eukaryota > Metazoa > Chordata > Aves > Passeriformes > Rhabdornithidae > Rhabdornis > Rhabdornis inornatus. Next base: position 426,572 of record VWZS01010491.1, on the reverse strand, counting down.
TGTGCGGGAATGTGCGGGAATCCCTTCCCATGCCCACCTCCACAGCCCTTCCTGCAGTGCCTGGGCTCTGGGTGAGTTTTTGGCCTCTGGAGGTCAGGGAGGGGCTCTGTGGGGTTCCCAGCCCCGGGGAGCAGCGGTGGGGACAGGTGAGGGGACACTCACTGCTCGGCCACGATGTAGTGCTCGGGCAGGGGCGTGCACTGCACCCCGGCCACCTGCACGCCCTGCGCGATCTCCGAGAAGTCCAGGCCCAGGTTGACGCCACGGATGGTCACCCTCGTCCCCCCTTCCGGGGGCCCCGACACCGTCAGGATCTGCAGGGAGGCAGAAGGCAGGGAAAGGTGAGGTGACATCCCCGTGCTTCAGCCCCAGCCCTGGTTTGGAAATTTTTCTGCAGCCTCCTCCTGCTCCTGCTGCCACACCAGCCAGGGCCACCCCCTCGTGGCTCTGCTGCAGGTCCTGGAGGAGCCCAAGGATGCTGAAATCCATCTGTGCCCTGCTCCAAGAGAGGACTCCAAGGTCCCTGAGCCGGCCAAGAAGAGCGGGCAGTGCCATTGTCCAGAAGGATAAACCTGGCTCCCATCTTCTCTATCCAGAACAAGGTAAGTCACCTTCCAGAAGCAGCCTGGTGCTTGGGAGAACTTTGCCTCTGCCTTGGCTGTTCTCTGAATGTTAATGTCACATTTTATTAGTGACTTGGCACCTCAAATGACTTAAAAATGTTAAAAGGGTGAGGTGTGTGCTTTCAAGCTGCCTGTTTATAGCCTGCCTCAGCCATAATCATCCCTGCTTCCCTGGACCTGCATTAAGGACAATCTCCTCTTCAATTAGGAGTATAAATTTCAATAATGCATGGTCACAAAATTTGGACCCAGAACTCTCAGACAGTTATCCTGAATCTGCCACCGCTCTGTTGTTGCTCTTGGGTGAGTTTCTAATCTTCCCTGTGCTGCAGCTGTTATTAATAAATAAACACAATCCATAATAATGCAATTTAATTAATTTAATGGATAAATCTTGTTTACGCTTCTTTGTTCCTCCCTTGTCTTTGGCAAAAAAACTTGAGCTTCTCAGAACCTTTTTCTTGCTGTTCCCAGATGGATGGTTGGTTTTTTTCCACCATCTCAGGAGTGAGGAAGGTGGCCAGACACCAGTGCCACCAGGACACCCCGTCCCAGTGACCTGTCCCCATCACTTCTGTGGCTCCCAGTTCCCCAAAACCTCTCCAAAAAGACATCCAAGATCTTCAAGATGGAATCCCACCATCCCCACTAAACCAGTGGCCACATCCACTTGGTTTTTGAGCACAGCCAGGGTGACTCCAGCACTTCCCTGGGCTGCCTGTTCCAGCTCCACCACCTCCCTGGGCATTCTGTGCCATTTTTGGCCACACGAGCTGAGGTTATTCCAACTCCATGCACCTGCTAGAGCCAGCAAGCCACCCCCTCCTTCCTCCACATCCTTTAATTCCCACTCCCTCTCCCCTCCACTGCCTGATGGAGGTTTTTAATTTATTCACCACGCACTGCCTGTTGTGCTGCTGCTCCCTGTAACTCACACCATGGCCTGTCTTGTATCATTTATCTCTGTGAGCTCGACGTGCCCATAAACCCACTACAAAACCAAGCTGGATTGTGTTACTCCGAGTCCTGGAGGCCTGGTAGTGTTTACATCACTGCTTGGGAATCACCTGAACTTGCCTGACAGTTACAAGTGTCCTTTGCAGCTCTGGATGATGTTAAAATGCATTTACTGGAGCACTTACTCCGCTGGGCTCGTTGTCTCATCACTGCTCAAAAAAAAGAAGTCACCGCTTGCCATTTCCTGACCTGAGCAGAAGCAGAGGGGCCAAGCAGCCTCCCTGAACAAAGCCGAGCTGATGCTGTATTTTAAAAATGTCCTGACCTGGAAAATCCCCAATATGGAGCTCCACTCGACCTAGATTTTAGTGGCCACTAATTGAACAGTTTTGAAGTAACTGTGCCATAAAGCAGCCCCAGGGTTAGAACAGATGCATTCAATTAATTACAGCTGGAGAGATTCAGTCAAAATCACAGAAAGAAGATAAGTCTTAAAGGTCCCAGAGCACCCAGAGCTGGGGACCCTCCGAGCAGCATCCCTGGGCTTCTCACTGGGGTGAGGATGAGGCACCTGCAGCACAGCCAGCCCATGGTCTGCCTTAATCCCAGCTGGGCTGGGAGCTGCCCAGGCTGCAGGGCTGCCAGTCCACATTTCTGATCTGAGACAGACAGGATTAGCAAGAAATATTCCCCAATTTCAAGAAAATCACTTCACTAGACTGGCTTTTGGCTTAGAGCTCTGTGGAGGATGAAAAGGACCTGCAAAGGGCAGCTGAGAAAGAGCCAGGCCATTACCAGGAATTGGACATTTGCTGTTTAGAAATCTCCACCTCTGCTGAAGTTTTTTCAGGTTGTTTGCTAGACTGAAGCAGCTTGAAAGTCACTGAGATGTGAGCGGGGTGTGGGAGGCAGAATTATTCTGAGCAGGTCACCTCTCCCCACTGCACGAGGCAAATCCCAGTCCCTGAAATAATGCTGGGCAGGACTGGGCAGGTGTCAGCACTGTGTTATCCATCAGATGGGCTGGGTACGGGGTGAGGGGGCTGGCAGGAGCTCGGTCACCCTCACACCCCGTCCTTGACCAGGGAAGGGATGCAGATGCTCCAGAGCACTTCTCTTATTGCTGCTTTTTACTTGAAACCAAGGTAGGGAACCCCAAGGCTGGAATCCAAGGGATCCCCAGGGCTGGAATCCAAGGGATCCCCAAGGTTGGAATCCGAAGGATCCTCAATGTTGGAGTCCAAGGATCCCAGGGATCCAGGAGCCCCATTCCAGTGCTAGAACCCTTCCCCTCCCAGCCTGCAGAAGACACAGTTCCAGCAATGAGGGATAAATATTTTCAGTGTCACCTCTGGCTGCTCAAATCTTTCAGCGTTTCTGACATGAAGCCACATTTTGCCTGCAGAAGAAGTCAGTGAGGAGCCAGGGAGAGCTGACCTGGGGCTGCCTGGGGTCTGAGCTGGGGCTACCTGGGAGCTGAGCTGGGGCTACCTGGAAGCTGCTGGGGCTGCCTGGGAACTGCTGGGGATGCCTGGGATCTGAGCTGGGGCTACCTGGGAGCTGCTGGGGCTTTCCCTGCGGAGCTGGAAGGAAGCCACAAGCCCTGCACATCACGCCCTTGGCACCTGTTTGGGTGCAGAGAGAGCACCCAACCAATGGCACAGCCCCTGCCCCCTCCCCAGACCCCATCCACCTTCATCCTCTTTGTGCTTTTTTCGCTCTGGATCCCAGCTGATGAGCCCAGCGGGGAAGCAGCACATGAGCATTGTCATCCCGGCATGATCCCTCCTTGTCTGTGCCTCAGCTGATGGCACATTCAGAACCTAATTGTTATCTCAGCAGAGCAACTCCATTATTCAGCCTGACACTGCCCCCCCTTCAGCTGTTTGTTGCACTGATGTTATATTAATGAGGCCTGCAAATAAATGAATAGGAGATCAGAGCGCCGCTTGTTCGCCAGAAACTGATTTTTATTTATTTATTGCTAAGACCACAGGCCGGTGGAAGTTTTAAGCTGCTGAGGGGACATTGCTGGGGAGGGCTGGGCCTCTCACTCAGTGAAAGGACTGCAAATACCCCTCTGCTCATTTACTTTTAGAACTATTAATGCACAATCTCTTCTTTTTTATGCATCTCCCGAAGGCACTGGCGCCTGGGAGCCAAGCCCTTGACCTCAGGCTTGTCACAAAGAGTGAACCTGGCCAGATGAAGCAGAAGGAGCAGAAACCAGCCCTTATTAAAGCTCTTTCACTCTGGGTAATCCAGGCTGCAGTGGGAGCTCCAGTATGAGAGCAAACCCCGCTCCCCTGTCCTGTCACTGCTGGTGCCCAGGGGATGGGGGACGTGTCACCAGTGCCAGCTCTGGTGCCAGGGCCAGGTCAGTCCCAGCAGGGCAGGGTGTCCTCCCAGCTGTACAGCTCAGCAGCACGGGGCATTGCAAAATGGTTCCCAAAACCCTGAGAAAACTCAGATTTTGGAAAAGGACCCAACAGCAATGAAAGCTGGGAAGGTCTCGTGGTCTCCTCCACAGTCTCATTCTGAGGGCTGAGACACAGACCTGGGGATGGAGTCAAGAAATCTGCAACAGCAGAGCTCTGCTCTTTTCTCCTTGGACAGAGCCCAAAAGTATTGCTTTCAAGTTGGACAGTGATAAAACACTTGGTGGCAGTGCCCTGCCTGCAGCCAGCTGCCAGAGCCAGCCTGGCACTGCTCTCATGGAAGTCACTTGGTGGCTGGAGCTCAGTGTGCTCTGCCCAGCTCAAGGAGGGGCAGAGAAATAATTCCAAGATTTCTTCGACTTGACAACTTTCTGCATGGTTTATGGGGAAACAAATCTCAGAAGAGGCTGTTTTGCTTCTTGTAGCATAACCTTGTGCAGCAGAACAGCGCTTGGGCAAGAGGAGTTTTGGTTCTGCCCAGTGGCAGGGCAAGGGGAATATCCAGGGAAGCATTTAAGGATCATTTTATCTCTTGGTAGGACAGCTGAAACTTGGAAAACAAAGACACCAACTGAGCAGGGAAAGGAGAGGCTTCCAACCCTTTTTAATGCTTTCCCATCTCTGCAAAACCAGTCCCAGCACCTCCCACCAGCTCCACTCTGCCCCGTACAAAAAAACCACTGCCAAGAGAAAAACCTGCACAAGAGAAACTCCTGCACAAGAAATAAACCTGCACAAGAGAAACACCTGAACAAGAGATAAACCTGCACAAGAGATAAACCTGCACAAGAGATAAACCTGCACAAGAGAAACACCTGCACAAGAAATAAACCTGCACAAGAGAAACACCTGAACAAGAGATAAACCTGCACAAGAGATAAACCTGCACAAGAGATAAACCTGCACAAGAGAAACTCCTGCACAAGAGATAAACCTGCACAAGAAATAAACCTGCACAAGAGAAACTCCCGCACAAGAGAAACATCTGCACAAGAAATAAACCTGCACAGGAGATAAACCTGCCCAGCAAAGATGTAACGCTGCTGGGCGGGAGGCTTAAGGCAGAAATACCAAAACATCCCTGGTATTACCTCGTAATGTCCCTGAGGATGGATGGATCCCCCTCAGCAGCATCTTTCTTCTGTCAGCCCCACCCAGCCCCGACACAGCAGCAGCCTCCGTGCTTCCTCCTCTCCTCCACTGAAGGAGTTGATGCCTCCCTCCCACGGGATCTGAGCCAGTTTAGTTAAACCAGTGTAGAAACTAATTTAATTTATGAGGAGACTTCCACACTCACTTGGGTCCTGATTCAGCTGGCAGATTTTGGGTGCTGAGCAGCCCTGCCACCAGCAAAGCTGTGACAGACAACTCTGATCCTACTGTGTGACACCTTCTGCAGTGTGGATACGCACCCAGGGCAAGAGACGCTTTTTTTTTGGGATTTAATTAACTGAGAAACCCAAACCTTCCTCCATTCCCACCTGATTGGAACGTCACCCCTCACAGCAGCGCTAACAGAGCGAGTGCAGCTTCACTGCTGAAAATGCTCCTGGGACACATTGTGCATCCCTCAGTGGGCTGAACAGAAATATCAGAAGCACCAACTCCAGACTAATTAGCTCCCTGGTTTAATTAGCATTCCCGCTGAGCAGTCCGTGGCGGTCACCCTGGCACAGGTGGCACGGGTGGCGAGTGCCAGCTGCCCGTGGGCCAGCGCCTGCACACCTGGCCAGGTGCCAGTGGTTTCCCAGAAAGTCCCGGAGTGTTTTATCCCAGGGCTGGGTGGATTTTCAGCCAGGGGAGTGAGGGAGGGAGGAGCAGGCTGGCGGAGCGCGGGCTCACCTCGGTGATGCGCGGGTTGGAGCACTTGACGTTGTGGCTGGACCAGTCGAGCCAGGGGGAGCCGCAGTGGGGCCGCAGGGTGCACTTGGCCTCGCCGCTGCACCAGCCACACTCGAACTTGGGGTCGGCCTTGAGGCACAGCCCGCAGCTCTCGCGCTGCGCCGCGCACTTGTACAGGTGCACTGCGGGGACAGGGCACGGCGGGGAGGTCAGGGACGGGGAGCCTTGGGGTGTATTTGGGATTGGGGGATCCCACTGGGATGCTGCGGGGATTGGGGGAACCTTGGGGTGCTGCTGGGGTTGGGGGATCTCATTGGGGTGTATTTGGGATTGGGGGGATTCCCTCGGGGTCCTGCTGGGGTTGGGGGGTTCCCTTGGAGTATTCCTTCAGGATATAGCTGGGATTGAGGGATTCCCTCAGTTTACAACTGGGATTGGGGGATTCCCTTGGGATAGAAGGATTTCCCTCGGTTTACAGCTGGGATTGAGGGATTCCCTTGGGATAGAGCTGGGATTGAAGGATTCCCTCGGTTTACAGCTGGGATTGAGGGATTCCCTTGGGATAGAGCTGGGATTGAGGGATTCCCTCAGGGTACAGCTGGGATTGAGGGATTCCCTTGGGATACAGCTGGGATTGGGGGATTCCCTCAGGGTACAGCTGCTCCTGGATTTGCCCAACCACAGCACGAGCTCAGCTTTGGCTCCCCAAGCTGCAGGTGCCCCTGCACAGGTGGATTCCAAAACCAGCACTGCAGAGAGCTGCTGTCCTGCTCAGGGTGATCCTCAGGGGTCTCTGCCCCCACAGCCCCTCTCCAGCACCCCCCACCCATGTCTGAAGGCAGTCCCAGCAGATTTTACCTTTCAGATTCTCCGGGTTGTCAATGACAAAGTTTCCATTCCAAACCACAGCGAAGTCCACTGCCAGATTGCTGATGTCCATCCCATCATAGAGGTACTGCAGGGTGAGATCCACAGTGAAATGCTTGGGGAGACAACACTCACACACAAAGAGGGTTTTTTGAGAGAAACCATCGTAATTCCCTGCTTAAAAACATCTGCTGGTGCCTGAGACACCACATTTTTACACTCAGTCTCCAGGGTTCTGCTTTGAGCCCCTTCTCCTCACCAGGAAGAGATAATTAAATCAGATCTAGTCCTTGTGAGAGGTAACACGTTAATTATTCCACTCGCAGTGGTTGCTCTCATCACTCAGTCTCTGGCTCACCAACACAGCCCCTCCAGTTAACCAGACTGGGACTGCTGCCTTCAGGCTGCTTCCTGCCCAGTTTGTGCATCCCAGCGTGGCTGGCAGCTCCCAAAATCCCACTGCAGAGCTTTGCAGGTGGAGCAGGAAACAGCTGAGCAGCGATAGATGGTGCAGAGCCCCAGCCACTGCTTCAGCCTGCTCTAGGACAGCACTGGCTTGAGTTACTGCCCTTATGGACATCCTGGGGCTGTGAGTGAGGCTGGAGCCTACAGCTGAATTCCCAGGGAATGCTGAAATTCCCATGATCACACCCAGCACTGGCCAGGTCTCACTCTGGTGATCTCTTTAGGTCAACAAAGAGCTGCTAAAAAGACTTCAAAGAGTGAGTGAGCATTGCCATCCTCTCTGGGATGAGGGAATGGTGATGGAAGCAGGGCAGACTGCTCTGCTTGTGCAGTTCTAACTCATGTTTGACTGTACTGGTTCACCCTGCCTGGGTTTTACTAAGCTGGTGTGGGACAAGAAGCTGTGAGTCCAGAATGACCCCCTCATCCTCCCTCTACCACCTCCTATCAGCCCAACAGCAATAAAAGTGCTTCTCTAATGCTTATAAATCACTCTGGATAGGAGAAGTACTATGTACTATTAATACATTTATTATCCACCAAGCTGCAAGGCCCAAAGATGGCCAGCGATGTATAAATACCCAGTAAAACTTTTAAAAATTCAAAACTTCATTAACAATTTAAGACCATCTGCACTGAATATTTAAGTGGACCCTGTTGTGCTGCCTAAAACAAACTGACTGTGCCCTGTTTGCCCAGGGCCCTTTCCCAGCACATGGTGAGCAGAGCCATGCTTGTCCCTGCTCGTCCCCCAGCTGTGAAGGGACACAGAAAACCCAAATTTGGGCTGTGGATCAGGATGGGGGTGCCTGTATTTGCCATTTGTGTTTTGGCATCCCAAGGGACCCACCAGGGTGACTTTGGGGTGCCCTGGGGTATCCATGGTGAGGCTGAGCCTTGTCCTGTGGAGGGGAAATATCCTGCCCTGCTCCTTGGGGGCATCACTCTGGTGATTCCCCTGTCCCTTGGGGTGATTCCCCTGTCCCTTGGGGTGATTCTCTGTCCCTTGGGGTGATTCCTTGTCCCTTGGGGTGATTCTCTGTCCCTTGGGGTGATTCCTTTTCCCTTGGGGTGATTCCTTTTCCCTTGGGGTGATTCCCCTGTCCCTTGGGGTGATTCTCTGTCCCTTGGGGTGATTCCCTGTCCCTTGGGGTGATTCCTTGTCCTTTGGGGTGATTCCCTTTCCCTTGGGGGGATTCCCTTGTCCTTTGGGGTGATTCTCTGTCCCTTGGGGTGATTCCTTGTCCCTTGGGGTGATTCCCTGTCCTTTGGGGTGATTCCCCTCTCCCATCCTCTGCTCTCTTCCCTGGCAGTTCCCCTTTCCCGCTCCTTCCCTGCTCTCCAGCGCTGTTCTATTCATCCAGCACCGTGACCTGGGATTTGACAGCTCCCCGATAAGGGGTCTGTGATTCTCCTTATCTCCCCGTGTGTGAATTAGCCTGCCTTAACACCTGAATTCCCTCCTCCTCCTCCTCCTCCTCCCCTTCCCCTGGCTGACCCCCCACCAGCATCCAGGACCCTCCAGATACGGCATCTCCTCCCTTTTCCCGGGCATCCTCCCACCTGGGATCCAGGATTAGGGAGATTTTCCCCGCTGCCCGGGGCTGTTTGGAGCTGCCAGCCCTACTCTCACCGAGCTGTTCTGGCACTGCACGCTGGAGCTGTTGAAGCGCAGGGCGGGCACCCTGTGGATGATGCCCTGGATGCTGAGCACGCACTCGTAGCCCCTCTGGCCCGACTGGGGCTGGGGGAGGTTCCTGGCTTTCAGCGTGATGGGCTTCACCTCTCCCACCGGGATCAGGATCTCCTCCGTGGGGAACAGCTGGGGGCAGTCCTGGGAGAAAAGGAGAGAAGGTGGCAGGTTATGGGTGGGGTGATGCCTTAGGATTTCAGCTTTTATATTTTTCATACGTTTTATATCTTTATATTTTTATATTTTTATATTTTTATATTTTTATATATTTATATTTTTGTATTTTTATATTTTTTATATTTTTCATATGTTTGTAATCCTGCAGTTCTTCAGTGTATAACTCTAAACTCCATATCCAGTGTGAGCTGCTGCTCTCCCATTTTGGTCACACACAACAATTCCTCTCCAGGCTGGGAATCAAGGACACCTCACTGCCTCAGGCCCCGAGAAATTTAAACAAAAGTGAGTTGGGGGGAGCAAACTTGGGGTGAATGACTTCATTACCTGAAGATGTAATTGCAAGATTAACCCCCAATATGCAAATGAACCAAACTTATAAAAGTGTGAAAACCTGTGACCTGTCATCCATTTTTGGGTGTAGCCCCTGTGGGGCTTTGTCTGCCCGAAATGCACCTGAAGGCCCTTCAATAAATAGAAATAAATTGCTTTTTATTCTCTTAATTTTGTCTGGCCTCTGTTTTTAGGGAGCCTGATAAGGCACCAGTGGAGCTGCAGGTGTGACCAGGTCTGGGCCAATGTCCCAGCACATCCCCAGGGCTCAGGACCTGCCCAGGACCTGCCACTGCCCATTCCAGCTGCAGGTGAAGTGCAGGGACACAGAACCCCCAGCCCTGTGCCCTGGGGCTGGCACCGATTTTCTCCCTGCAGCTGCTCGGGGAGGGACACCCTCTTTGGGATCAATCCAAGGTGTCCTCCCCTCTCTGAGCTTCTCACGGGTTTTATCTGCAGAGCCAGCAGCTCCTGCTGTCCCCTCCTGAGGAGCTCAGCCCTTTATCAGCTGCCCCAGCCCTGCTGAGCCCCCTGCTCCAGGAGGGGACAGGCTGCTCCCAGCCACAGGGGCTTCTCCTAATCCCATTTCACCCCTCAGACCCCTCGTGCAGCAGAGATGGATCAGCCCAGGATGTGCTTCCCTCTCACCAGGCACTGTTCCGCTCTGCTTTATCTCAGTAAAATTAGCCCAAGGTGCCATTCATTAATTTCTGAGGTGACATTCAGTTCTGCTCTATCTGCTCTCACTCCTCTCCATGCTCCACCACCTCTGCCTTCCTGAATCTCCCACCCAGCTCCTGTACCAGGGCTGGCATGGAGTTTTCCTGGGCTGAGGAGTGCCTGGGTGGGATTTGTGCCTCTGCCAAGCAGGGTGGGCAAAGCATCTGACCTGAACTGCCCCTTCTATCTCTAAATCACAGAATGGTTTGGGTGGGAAGGGACCTTAAAATTCATCCCTGCAAGTGTCCAAGGACAGCTTGGATGAGGCTTGGAGCAATCTGGGATGGTGGAAGGTGTCCCTTGCCCGTGGCAGGGGGTGGAATGAGATGATTTTTAAGATCCCTTCCAACCCAAACCATCTGCGATGCTGTGAAACACCATTGCACAGCAGAACGGATCTCCAGTTCGCCCAAGCACAAACCAAATGTCTAAATAAACCCTGAGATGGACCACAAAAAATGACTTATCAGCTCCTGGTAACTGTGTGACATCCCTCCCGTGAGATCTCAACATCCCAAACATTATCTCTGCACAACACACTGGGAAATTCAATTTTTCTTCAATTTCTACACCAGGAACTGCAACATGCTGAGACAAAGGCTCTGACCATCAGCTGTATTTACATTCTGCTCAGCTCTAATTTGCTTTGATCTAATGGAACAAGGTACCTGAGTACCTGTAAGCACCTGACACTGGATGATTAATCCCAGGCTAAAGCAGGAGTTTAGAACAAACACGTGTCCACTCCCTCTGCCAAATCCCCGACTGGCATCCCGAGCCCTTTGCCCCTCAGCCTGGGGATGAAAGGAAATCATGCTGGTGGCAATGCCAGGACAGCCATCCTGCCCAGGATCCCACCGGGAAAATCTCCCTCCCCAAGCCAGGCTCCCCCTCCAGCTCCAGCCAGGAGCATGGGAAGTTGTTTCAGCACTGGCTCGAGCGAGCTGTAAATGAGGAACAGATGCTCCCCTGGTCTGGAAGAGACACAAACTGCAGCCCCATAAACCTTTCCAGTGGCACTTTTCCCTATATACATTTTATTTTATTTCTAACAGGGGCTTTCACGGATTAACAGCCAAAAGTGATTTCAAACTCCATCAGCTGCTCTGGGGAGGGAAGGGAAGCCCTTTCCTGCAGTGGGGTGGGGTCACAGGCTGGAAGGGAATGGCATTCCCTGCTTCCCACTGACCCTGGGGCCATGGATCCACCCCCAGCTCACCACCAGCAAACTCTCTGCATTCACAGCATTTTCCATCCAGCTCTTCCAAGCTGACTCTGCCCATTCCTTCCTCTCCTGAAGCACCACACGCCTGTGCCACCTTCCACTCAACACCTGCCTGCATTTAAGGTTTTGCATTTCACCTCCAAGTCACATCAGGGACCAACAGGGGACAAGTGGCTGCACTCCAGAGGGGTGCCCAGCCCCGTGGATTGGAAGGAAAATCAACCTGGAGCTGCAGAATCTTTACCCCATTATGGCTGAAAGCAAAAAAAAAAATCTCCACTTGCACCACCAGTGGGAGAACTTCAGTGCACAGTCCTGAAAATAATGAATATGTTATGGGCCATTATCCTTCCTGGCCAGCTCTGTCCGTGAGGCGACTGCTAAAGGAGGGCTCCCACTCCCAGATCTGCTCTCTGGTGCTGAAAATGCTGGCAGCAAAAATTGTTCTGCCATCATTAGGGACAAGTGGGGCAAAATAGACTATTTTTAAATTTTTTTTTCCCATTCCTTTGGTTCCAGTGGAAGGGAAATGTCACATTGGGATTGTGGGGACGGTGAGGCAGGCACAGCCCAAGCAGGAGCGAGGGGGCCCCTCCATGCTGGCTGACAGCTGCAGTGATCACACTAATAGGGACCCACATTTTGGGATGGAGAGATCTGGAGGGAGATGCCAGACTCTGGAAAAGCCAGGATGCTCGTGGGGAGCCACACTGCTGCAGGCAGTCACTGCTGAATTTCTCAGCTGAGCGAGTGGAGCTGCCTGGGCTGGGGAGGGTTGGGGTCAGCTCGGACCCTGCTCGTCCTGTGGAGCCCCTGTGAGCCATTCCCAGCCTCTGCTCAGCTTCCAGGGCTTCTCTTCCTCTAATTTGTTTTTTAAATTGCTGCTGCAGTGATGTGCACCCACGGCCCTGCACAGCCACATCCCTGCACCCAAATCCCTGCACAGACACATCCCTGCACCCCAAATCCCTGAACAGACACATCCCTGCACCCAAATCCCTGCACAGCCACATCCCTGCACCCAAATCCCTGCACAGACACATCCCTGCACCCCAAATCCCTGAACAGACACATCCCTGCACCCAAATCCCTGAACAGACACATCCCTGCACCCAAATCCTAGCACGGCCATATCCCTGCACCCCAAATCCCTGCACTCCCATATTCTTGCACCCCCAAATCCCTGCACTCTGACATCCCTGCACCTGAAATCCCTGAAAACCCATGGCCCTGCACCCAAATCCCCCAAAACCCATGTCCCTGCACACAAATCCCTGCACACAAATCCCTGCATCCCAAATCCCTGCTCAGACATATCCCTGCACCCCAAACCCCTTAAAACCCATGTCCCTGCACCCCAAAAACATTGTCCCTTCACCCCAAATCCCTGCACACCCACATCCCTGCACACACAGCCCATCCCACAGCCCCCGTGTGGGTGTTTTGGCTCTCCCGTGGGTGCTGCTGCAGGAGAACAGCCTGGCAGGGTGGTTTGTCCCCCACCACCTCTCCCAGCTGCTCCCCGGTGGGAAGAGCCAGGGTTCAGATGAATTATTTTGTTAGTGGTTTATCACCAGCCTGAGCAGTGCCTCTGTGGATGCTGATTCCCTTTAGAGGAATTCCCCAGGGAGATGGGAAGGGGTTGGCAGCACCAGCCCTGCTCTGGGGCTGAGCCCTGTGCCTGTGCCCAAGGTCCCAAAGTGTCCTGGCTTTGCCAGGCTCAGCCTGGGCGCCCCATCCTGCGAGAAACACCCAGAAAACACCGAATAGAGGCGGTGGAATACACAACTTGTTCCATAATCAGTTTACTTTGTTTTTTAATTCATGAGAGGTAAATCCTGCAGCGAGTTAGAAAGGCCATTATTGCCTCCTCTCGCTAAACAAACACGCAGAATCCTCTCATTATCCTCCTTGACTTCCCCGAGCCAGAATAAACACGGATCAGATCTGCTGCAGGAAGACAAGGCTCGGATGCCTGAGTGGCACAGACTCTCGGGGAATATTCTGCCTGTGAAGTATCAGCACACACAATTTACAAAGACATTTTATGCTTCTCCAACACTTTTTAGCCTCAAAGACTCCAAGGTCTATAAATACCTTAAAGACCCACGTTCTGCAGCTGTCTCTGGAGCAGAACAGAGCACCCATGGTTATTATTTGTGTTTAACCGAGCAGTTTTAGTAGGTCAAACCTCCTTGCTCTTATTTGGGAAAAAAAAAAAATAAAAATTGCCTAGAAATGGCAGGCAGTTCTTCTGACTACAGGATTTAGCCCAAACGGCAGAAAATAGACTGTTTTTGTACTTTTCATCTTCAAACAACCCCCGCAAACTCTCCACAAATGTTAACTTGCTACACATTATTTTAAAGTTATAAACATAACCCAATCTGGCACGTGAATGTAAACCCCTGGTTCACAGTTGTGTTCCCAATGATATAAATTACAGTCCCTGTCACTCATGGAAACACATTATCCTTCATTTGTGCCACTGGAAAGGAGAGCAGACCCCGTTCCTTAGAAACCAGACTTGAAAGAAAGGCAGCTGGAGCTGAGCCTGCTGAATTCCTTCCCCACACCATTACCCTGAGCTGGGCACGTGCTGTAACCTGGGTCCTCTCCATTAATTTGGGATATTTACAGCCATGGAGGGAACCTTTCCCTGCTGTAAACAACCCTTTGTGTGCCAGAGGTGAGGACAGCAGCAGATCCCTGGCACAGGGACAGGTGAGAGGCAGGAACATCTCCCTGCAGCCCTTCCCCACCTGGCTCCTTCCTCCCAGCACCAAACATCCACACCGGGGATGAAAAAAGCTTTGCCACAGCTCAGAGCTGAGGGGATTTTGCTGAAACCGAGATTTCTGCTCCTATTTCAGGCAAAGCCATCTCTCCAGAGCCAGGTGTGACCCTGCAGTCCTTGGCTGGCTTTGGTGGCCTCAGATGTGGCTCTGGGTCACCTCGGGCACATCTCAGCCCTCCTGCCACGGGAATTGTCAGGACAGGCTTGGGGATGCGCTGATTTTGTTTTGTTTCCCTCAAGGCACATCAAACAGCACCCAAGGGCACAGCCAGGGCCAAGGGCGTTGCCATAAAATCAGTGGGAATTTAGAGGAGACACCAGGCACTGAAATCCCCGAATCTGAAACTCTCTGTGCCCAGATCAGCGCCCCTCCTGTGGAAATGACATTTTCAGCACACCCCGGACATCAAAGAGGGATGGGCTCTCACATTCTGGGGAGCTAAGAGGATTTATGTGCTTCTAGCTCTCCTCTGGGATGGGGTGTAAGGATGTTTGTGTATCCACATTCCTCCTCATCTGGAAGTTTCAGACATTTAGAGAAAGACATCATAAAACCTCCCACACACACAGACCAAACCACATCAGACACATTAAAATGGAATCATTGGCTTGATCTGGAGTTGTAAAGTGGGACAACCAGTGCTCCACAGCCACAAGAATCTCTTGGAGAAATCCTGATTTAGTGGGAGCAAGGTGTGAGCAGGCACCTTCTGCTGCCAGCGAAGACTGACCAGGAAAAGGATGGGGAAAATAATTGTTTCTCTAATTATTAACTCCTGAAGAATTGGAAATGGAGACCTCAGAGGAGCTGGGTTCCCCCATCTCAGAAATTCCAATAACAAGGAGGGTTTCAGGAGCAGCCAGCTCTGTCCTCTGCTGTAAGGGCTGTGAAAGGCTCTGCACTCATTGACCAGTGACCCCAACCCATGTGTTCCACATTCTCACTTTTCCTAAAGCACCCACCCACCTTTGGGGCTCCCTCTGCACCCCCACACCTGTCCCTGAGCTCTGCCCTTGGATCTGAGCACGCAGCTCCTGCTGGCAGGGCAGGTGCAGGGACGAGAAAAGGGATGAGAAAATCTCTGTATTTTCATGGAAGGCAGGGCAAAAAGGCAGAGTTTGGCTTGGTCAGGAGGGGCAGAAGCTTGCAAGCAGCAAGAGCACAGCTCATGAAGAAGGAATTCCTCTCCCCCATCTCCTCCTGAAGTGGCTCTGAGCTCCTGTTCCTCCTCCAGACAGACACTCCGGGGAGCATCAAAGGGAGCTCGTTACACATCCAATCCCACTGGGACACCAATTCTGATGGGCCAGGAGTAAAAGGGAATATTCAAGATATTTTTCCCTTGAATTAAATATAAAGATGCGAGCAAATGTGCAGGCCCGTGTGAACACGTGTGTAAACCTTGCATAAGGAGAGGCACAGGGGACTGAAAGTAGGGCACAGACACGGAGATCACCGGCTCCAAACACCACTGGCTCTGCTGGGGAGGGAGCCAGGCTAAGCACAAACAATTTCCTAATACATCAGGCCGTGACACAATGAGAACATTGTGATCTGAATTGGTGCAGGAGAGGAAACTCTTCATGAGGCATTTATTCATTTCTGTGTTAGTGAAGAGCTCGTAGCAAAGGCATTATCACCATGCTGTGTGTGAAGAGGAAATTCATGGCTCTTAAATAAGCACACACATTTATTTGGGGTGGTTTTGCCTGTGCTCAGAGCTCCAGGGAGGAAATGATGGACAGCAGAGCACTTGTGTCATTATCATCAGCCCTTATCAAAACTAATCACCAGGAAGGTGTGAGAGAGATATCCCAAAACATCCCCTGCTAAGAAACAACCTCTGCAAGCCGAAGACAACAGAGGAAGTTCTTTGGAGCCACGACAGCCCTGTGATCCCAGCAGGAACTTCCAGAGATACCAACTCCTCCACTCTCTCCCTCTGTGTGATCTCAGGCGAGTCCTGGGTGCTCCCAGGAGGAAAACAGAGATAATGGGATTGTCCTACTTTAGCAGAGACTTGTCAGACACTTCTGAGACCCCGGGGTTGGAGACCCAGAGAACGGGGAACTCCAATTGTGCAGCCTGGGAGGACAGAGATGCTTTGAGTGAGGAGGAGAAACCCGCCCATCACTCAAGAGGAGGAGAAGAAAAGGGTTTTGCTTTCTCTTGATATGGTAAAAGGGAGTTTCTTGACTTCGAACTGGGTGGAGAAAGCTCTTGGTTTGTTCCTGGGGTGGATGCTGCTCCTTGGGCACCCATTCCCATCCTGCCACGCTGCCCATCCTTGGATTTGCAGATTCCCACCCAGGTCCTTACACAGCTCATTAATTACTCTCCCCTTTACCTCTGAATCTCCTGGCAGCATTTTAGCCAGGGAGACACAAGAGAAGAGTTTACTCCTAGTTTAGCAGCACCCTGGAGAAACCTTCAGTCACTGTTTTTTGACAGCTCAGTGTTTACACACTGACTGATCTCTTCTGCTTTTCTCAATCTCCATCACCCACTGACATGGATTCATCAGGATACTGGCACGCCTTTCTCTCCTTTCCTTTTCCCATATTTGTAGGTGTCCTCACTGCTGCCTTTCCCACTTCCCAGGACTCTCAGAATTCCAGAGCATCTTTTAAACCATTTTTCCCTTGCAGCTTTAGGAGCTGCACTCATTTCAGGTGCTACAAAGCTATTGGTAGGAACAGGGGGGGCAAAGACCAGGACCCTGCCAGCATCAGGACCTCGTGAAGATGGAGCAGGGGGATCAGGCAGGACAAGGAGTGCAGAAACCCCAGACCAAGGGTTCCTGGCAATGTTCAATCAGGAATTTGTGCTAACAAACCCCTTTCCTCCATGGATCCCTCTGCCCTGGGACTCACAGGAGAGCTGGCAGAGCCATTCACGGGCTGTGCCTTTCCAAGTGTTAAAAGCATTTTTGGACAGGAGCCCCACACCTTTTATGAACTGCTAAGAGAGATGGCTCTGGGTCCAGGGTGCTGGAACCCAAACCAACTCCCTTTTCCAAAACCTGGGCTGTGTATTTTGGTAATTCCCTCACAGTCAGGCTCCTGCCATCAATCCCAGCCCCAGCCACACAAAGCCGAGCCCTCCGTGCTGGGGCTGCAAAGCAGAGATGCTGAAAGGCTCTGGGTTTGAGGAGTCTCTGGGGGAAAACAGCACAGTAATTATTGTAATTAATGAACCTGGGCATTCCCACACAGCAGGGGAGGGATCAGCTCTGGTGTTCAGGTCAAGAGCAGCACTTTAGTGACACCAACACTTGCCTGCTCTGAAGCTGCATCTGCACTTTTTGACACCAAAGAGACCCCCGGGAAGCCAACAAGGCTCACGTGAACATGGGTTGTGCTGCTTGTGGCACGGAAAAGCAAAGGATAAAGGGAAGATTCCCAGTGTGGTACCTCAGAGACGTTGATCCGTCCCTCCTGGAAGGAGCAGGTGGTGGGGTCGTGGGTGCACAGGTTCCTGTACTTGCACCAGTGGCAGCGGAAGGCGCTGTTGACACAGGACAGGCACCTGGGGGGAAAGGAGGGGTTAGCACAGGGCTCAGCACCTTGGCAGGGCTGCAGGCACCTGCAGGCCTTGCCAGAAATCCAGGCTCCCTGGGAAAAAAATTTATTGGGGGGGTGGTTTTGATATAGCAAAAACCAAGGAGCAGGTTTGGGAAAGCACACATGCTCAAAAGGCAGACTGGGGGCAGCCTCACAATTTATTCCACAGTAAAATGCAAGCTGGGATTTATTGCACGTCACTGGATTGGTGTAAAATAGAGCAGGGCATTGCACAGGCACCAGGCTTGGGCTTTAGTTTCTAGGAAAGAAGGCAAGCCTAGCAAAAATGGGATCAGTTGTTCCAAAAGTCAGGAATGCTTCAATCAACAGCCACGCTTCTGGCCTTGGAGTGCAGAGGGTCCAGCAAGTGCTTTTGAAAAAAAACTGTTTATGAAATGTTTTTGAAAGAACACAGACCCTTTTCAGCCCCAGGGGACCCAGCTGCCAGCAGAGTGGCTGGGTGGGTTTTGTTCCCCACCGAGATGCACGAGCTGTGACAGCTGCTGGTCCTGGCAGTTGCCACCTCCTCCATCTCCGGGGCCACCCCTGCTGCCACGTGGCAGCTCTTGGTGGCACAAGGATCAGCTGTGCCCATGGATCCAGTCCCATGCCACAGCCCGTGGCTCCAGACACTGTGGCACTGCCTGGAGAGGGAAAAGCCCGGGGATGTGCTGGAGCAAGGCCAGGGCAGGCAGACAAATGTCACCAGGGAGGTGGCAGCGTGGCTTCAGGCATGGAGCTCTGCAGGCAGGGCTCTCTGTGTGCCAGCTGGGCACATGGACCAGGGCACAGCTCTCGTGGGCTCTAATAACCCAACTGTGCTCTCCTGATGCATTCCTGGTGACCTTAATAGCCAGAGCCTGGTGACCTGAATTAGCTCATTCTAATCATGCACAGGCAAATCTGGGGGAGAACACCGAGTGCAGCCAGCTTGTTTAATTACTCATTAATATCTGACCCATTTCTGCCCCTGTTGGGGTCTGTAGCACCTCACCTCACCTGGCCTGGCCTCCAGCATTCCCAGCAGGGGCTGGGGGAGCTCCCAGATCCCCCTCTGAGGGAGGAGGATCTCCCTGGTCACCCAGGCCAGTGGTGTGGTTTGGTTTGGTTGGGTTTGGTTTGGTTTGGTTGGGTTGGGTTGGGTTGGGTTGGGTTGGGTTGGGTTTGGTTTGGTTTGGTTGGGTTTGGTTGGGTTTGGTTTGGTTTGGTTTGGTTTGGTTGGGTTTGGTTGGGTTGGGTTTGGTTGGGTTTGGTTTGGTTTGGTTTGGTTTGGTTGGGGTGGGTTTGGTTGGGTTTGGTTTGGTTTGGGTTTGGTTGGGTTTGGTTTGGTTTGGGTTTGGTTGGGTTTGGTTTGGTTTGGGTTTGATTTGGTTTGGTTTGGTTTGCTTTGGCTCCTCTCCCTGTTCCGTGGTTTCTGTGGTTTCCTGCTGCTGCTTCCAGCTCTCCCAGACCTGGCAGCAGGACAAGGGATCCCAGCAGGATCCAGAGCTCCCATACTCACACCTTGGCTCTTTCACCCCAGCCCAGCTTTCCCAAGGGTCTCCTTTGCTCATCTCTTCCCTTCATCAGGTCCTTACTAACAGACACTTGACAGGGAAGGTTCCCTGTCCCAGCTGCAGCTCCCTGGGGACACAGAATCCACAGCCCTGAGCTCTGAACCACCCCAGCCCATGGGGTCACAACACCACGGGAGGGTCCCCAGGCCTTTCTGGCCATCCCCAAACCCCTGGTGTCCCTCCCTCCCTCCCCATGTCACCTCCCAGGGGTGTGTGTGAGATGTCACACTGCCCCAAAAGGCTCCTCTGCTCCCCACACACCCAGCACTGCAGCAGAGAGCTCAGGATCAATAGACCAGGATCAATAGATCAGGATCAATAGATCTCTCTGCTGCCTGAGCCCTGGATTCTGCCTCCTTTTTGCTGGCTGTGATTCATTCCTGCCAGGCTGGCTGTGCCCTCCTTGAACCCTGTGAGAACGAGTCCAGAGTGAGGTAAGTGCTGCAGAATTTACCAGCCTGAGAGCACTTCATCTCCAGGCACAAACAGGGGAGGCACAGACAGTGCCAGCCCAGGAGGGATGTACAGCCTGTCCTGATCCAAACCCGTGTGTGACAGCCCAGGAGGGATGTACAGCCTGTCCTGATCCAAACCTCTGACTGACAGCCCAGGAGGGATGTACAGCCTGTCCTGATCCAAACCCCTGTGTGACAGCCCAGGAGGGATGTACAGCCTCTCCTGATCCAAACCCCTGTGTGACAGCCCAGGAGGGATGTACAGCCTCTCCTGATCCAAACCTCTGACTGACAGCCCAGGAGGGATGTACAGCCTGTCCTGATCCAAACCCGTGTGTGACAGCCCAGGAGGGATGTACAGCCTCTCCTGATCCAAACCTCAGCTCCTCCCTGAGCACAGGGGTCCCTGGAATGCCATTCCTCATGCAGATTCCAAACCAGGAGAATGCAGAGGAGCCTGGGGGCACTGCAAGTGCTGCTGGTGCTGCACAGCCTGACAGAGGGACACGGAGCTGAGGACACAGCTGTGCATGAGGGGCAGCAGGACAGGAATCATTGGGATTATGGACATGGATCCCACAGGCAGCACTGGGGAATGAAGGATTTCCTGTCATTCCCATCCCTCTGCTCTGTGCTGTGGCTCACAACAAAATTTAAATTAAAAATGAATGCCTGCCTAGAAAAACCAGAGGCCAGCCAAGCCCATGAGCACACAAACACACAAACCCTCTTCCAAGTGCAGCAGGAAAGGCCCTGGAGCTTGAGGCTTCAAACCCAGCACAGGAAGGTTGGAAGTGACCTTGTGCTGGCACTCGGTGACTCCAGCAGTGTCCCCTGCCCCAGGAGATCTCCCAGCCCTGCCACCCCCACCCAGCTGCTGGCAGGTCCTGCCCACAGTGCTGGAGCTTGCTTTGTTTCCAGACACAAATCCATAAATGCTTCACGTCTGTGAATGTGTTTTTCAGGCCGGCCAGCTGCCTGCTGCCTTCCAGTGCCTGGGGGGATGTGATTCCAGCATCCTCAGCAAAACTGAGCCCCTCCACAGAGCCTCCACTGGGCCTCCCACATGCCTGGGCTGCATCCCACCTTCCCCCCCTGCATCCCACCTTCCCCCCCTCCATCCCACCTTCCCTTCCTGCATCCCACCATCCCCTCCTGCATCCCACCTTCCCCTCCTGCATCCCACCTTCCCCTCCTGCATCCCACCATCCCCNNNNCCAGCAGGTTGAGGTTGTTCCCAGCAGGCTCAGGTTGTTCCCAGCAGGCTCAGGTTGTTCCCAGCTCGCTCCCCGGGCAGGTGGCTGCCCTTGTCCCTTTTCCCTTTTCCCTTGTTTCTTGTCCCGTGTCCCTTACCGTGTGTGCTGACCCCAGGCACTGTGCCAACCGCCCCTGGCCAGTCCCAGCACCCACTCCCCAATTCTTTTGGGCAGGATTTTGGCTCTGTTGGGGTAAGGAAGGAGCACTCACAGCTGGTGGGCACTGCAGTTGTAGAACTTGAACTCGGTGCTGACGAAGGTCCTGCCGGTCTCCCGGGACTTCAGCTGGAGCACGACACCAAACCAGTCTGGGGACACAGAGCAGAGCCTGTCAGTGCTGCCCGAGGGGAGAGGGGAGCAGCAGCACCCCCAGGCTGATCTGATCTGCCCCTGAGCCACCTGCAGCTGGGGGAGCTCGGCTTTCCATCTCCCAGCACCAGGGCCCCCACCCACACCCTGCCCTGGAGCCCCCCAGGGTACCCGTGTGCAGCAATGCCTCCAAAAATCCAGCCCTGATGGCAAAATGCATCAGAGACATGGGGGAAACGCTGCCTTGGAGTGCTTTTGGAACCTTGCCCTGTTCCCTGCTTCACTCTCAGTATAAAAAGTGAGACTGTTCTGAGAGACAGCCCAGGAATAGAATTGTGGGATCAGGGTTTGGGTTGGAAGGGATCCTCAAAGACCCAGTGCCACCCTCTGCCATGGGCTGGGACACCTTCCACCATCCCAGGGTGCTCCAAACCCCATCCAACCCCATCCTTGAGTGCTTCCAAGGACTGGGCTGCACAGCTTCCCTGGGCATCATGTCCCAGAATTATCTCCTAGAGAAGGAGCCACTGCTGGAAACAAGTGAAGCACCAGTGGAACTCTTCAGGAGCCTGAGCTCTGGGTTCATTAAGAGCAGGTTGTTCTTTTGGGGCTGCTGTGGGAAGTCTGTGCTGACCGTGCTACCACAGGGCTCTGGGTAGTGTTCCCTAAGGCCCAGACTCCATAAAATACCTCAGAATCACAAAGACATCACCAGGACACCTGGAAGGGTGCCAAGGGGAAAATGAGCTCCAGGCCAGTGGCGCTCCAGTTACAGGAAGAGAAAATATGACAGTGGTGACATTAATGAGGAGCCAACCCAAAGATCAGCACTGAAACAGAGAAACTGCAGCCACCTACTCGTGGTGCTGAGCCAGGCCTGGGGCAGATTCCTGCTTCCCAGATTCCCCTGATCTGGCAGGGCTGAGAGCTCCTGGCCACCCTGAGCCACCCTGGAGGGGACAGACGGCTCCTGTCCTGCCCTGGGAGCTGTCTGGCAGCACAGGGAGGGAGGAAGGACAGGGCAAGCACTCACTGCTGCCTGCCCTGTGTGGGATGCATTTCCTAGGGATGAAGCTCCCTGGGTTCAATAGGCTTTGACAGCAGCAGGAATTTCTCCGGCAGCAGCCCCAAAGGCTCAGGCCATGCTCCCCAAGCTGCCCTGCACTGTGTGACACCGTGTCACTGCCCAGGAGCCATCACTCACCCTGATCCACGGGGATGGCAGGGACATCTTTGGCCGGAGGTGACACACAAACCACCTGGCTGCCCGACACCTGCCCCTCCACCTCGCTCAGGTTCCCGAAGAGGCAGCTGACACCGGCACTCAGGTCTGGAGCATCGCTCACCCGCAGGCTGAGCTGCAGCAGGGACACCAGGGAGCAAAGCAGAGCTGTGAGCAGGCAGAGCTGCACAAATCTCCCCCAAATCCCCAGTCCCAGCTGTTTTCCCATTTGGAAATCACCCTTAAATCACCCACCTGCCCACAGTTGGTGGCAGCTGTCCTTTCACGGGGAAGGGAAGAGGAAAAAGAAAGGCAAGGATATTCTTTATGGGTACAAACCCACCTTGCTGAGCCTTGGGCTGCTGCAGGTCAGGAGTGCTGGCAGTGGCAGATTTTTGTCCCCTGGTTGCTCTACAGAAGCTTTGCCACCCTCAGTGCCTGTGCCAGGACCCTGAGAGCAGCAGGGTCTGTCCCCAAACCCCTGAGCTCAAACCCCTGAGCTCCCTCCCCACTGCACCAACAGGGGACACCACCCTGCCCTGGACTGGGAGGAGCAAGTCCCCATCACAACTGGGGGTGTCCCCACCACATCTGGGGGTGTCCCCATCACAGCTGGGGGTGTCCCCATCACATCTGGGGGTGTCCCCACCACATGTGGGGAGTGTCCCCATCACACTGGACAGTGTCCCCATGGCAAACCAGTACCTGGAGGGCTGAGTCCCCTCTCCCCCCACCATTTTTACACGGGGTGCTGGGGGCAGGAGGGGAGGGGAGGCAGCAGGAGCAGCTGCCACAGGGGCGTTAGGGGCTCTGGCAGCAACAGCTGGGAAGCTTCGGAGAGCCAGGCCTGAGCACAGCTCACAGAGGAGATTTTGGGAAACAAAGCCTTTCCTTTCACCAGCTACAGAACCAGTGAAATGTGAGCTGAGGCACCGGGGGAAGGGCAATTTGTTTCTGCCACCCCCCCTCCGTGACCCCTTGGCTCCCCTGTCCCTCTGCGAGCGTGACTTCGTGAGAAAACATTTCTGCCAGAGGCAAGGGGGAAAGGCTGGAGCGTGGAGTGTTCCCTGCTGGAGGTGCCTGTGTCCCCCTGTCCCTGTCCCTGCTCACCGGGAGGCTGTGCTCAGACACGGAGATGCTGCTGGGCTGCACGGCCACGCTCAGGCACCGGCTGATGCTCCCTGCGAAGCGGAACGGCTCCTCTGCCCGCTCACAGCGGTCCCTCGGGGAGCACCTGCCACACAGGAGCACTCAGAGCACCGAAAACACCCACCCAGAGCACAGCACACACCCCAAACCCCCGGGGAGATGTTCCACAGCAGGGGCTGGTGATGCCCTGCACTGGGAGCAGGTGCTGGGCACCAGGTTAGGACTAAAGAGCGCTGGAAAATATTCAGTGATCAGCAAAAACACCCAGTCCGGGTATCCCATGAGTAATTCCTGCACTGGGACACAATGCAGAGCTGCCAATCCCGTGTGCTGGTGGTGCTGGACTCATCATCTGCACACAAACTAAACCAGAAAGCAGTAACAGGCAGGGACAGGATGATGCCTCTGTCCTAATTAAAACCACACCACTCACTAATCATCTCCTCCTGGAGCTGAGGGTGAGACACAGCCAGGAATGGGAGCTTCCAGCTGCTGCCAGCAGTGCTTGGCTGCTGCTCATGCCTTGAGCTCCCAGCTCCTTCCCGTTCCCAGCAGCAGGAATCAGGGCTCCGAGCATGCCAGGGTGGCTGGGACTGCTCCTGGCATTCCCTGTGCTCCAGCGTGGCTCCTTATCCCTGTTCTCTACTGCAGGTGTCCTTGGAGCACAAATCCAGCTGTTTCCAGCACAGCCCCCACTGGGAACCAAGGGAGGACCCTCAGTGCTCCAAACCAGACTGCAGTGCTGGCATCCCTCCAGGATTTCCTGGCTTGTGTCATTTGGGGAAAATCCTTTCCTTCCAGCCCCCCTCCGTGGGTGCAGATGACAAACTCGCCTTTAAGGTCCCTTTGAACCCGAGCACTGTGGGATTCCATGGAACAGTGGGAGTGAGGCTGTTTGCTTTAGATGAAGGTGAGTGAAGTTTCCACTTTCCCTTTCCAAACCACCCCCGTGATCCCCAACAAACGCTGGGGCTGCTCTCCTCACCCTCTCCCTTTTGTACCTTTTCCTTTGGAGCATAAAGGAGCTAAATATGAATGGTGCCAAAGGAAGAAATATCGAGGTTTAAGTGAATCTCTAAGATAGCCCTAAAGTGAGCTCTTGACTGGAGCCTTTATCTCATTGACTCGCTGGAATGGCTCTTTTTTATCATCCTATTTATGGCAACAGCCCCAACAGAGATAAATAGGCCTGGAGACAATAAGACGCTTGCAAAGAGCAGCACGGGGAAGTCTTGCAGGCTTCAGATCCCACTGGGCTGGAGAGATCCTGTGACAATCTCCTGGAGGCCTCTGACGGCTCCCAAAGAGCAAAGGATCCCTCTGTCCATGCAGAGGATGTAAAAATCACCTCCTCCTGCACCCCTCACCCTTTCAGCCATCCCTAAACACAGCGTGAGCATCCCCCCCTGAGCCTGCACCCTTCCATGGAGCAGCTGGAGGCAGGAACGGGTGAGAATGAAAGGGGACAGATGACAAATTAAATACAAACACACCAGCACTTGGGGACTCCAAACAAAGATGACACAGGCTTCGAGGAACAGCAAGATGAACTCAATTATTAACAGCTTGAAAAAAAAAATAAGCTAAAAAATGATCACAGCTCCAAAGTGCAGGTGCTTGAAGGGAGAGTTGAGAAATCCCAACAGGGGAGGAGCCCTTCTTGGGAATAGGTTAATGCTGAAATGTCATGGCCAAAAGGGCAGAGGAAATGACACTTTTCTCTCCTCTTGTCATTGAGGGTTTTGTCTCTGCAAAATGAGGATAACAACCTTTACCTGCTTCCCAGGTGGCTTGTGAAGATCCAGCTCATTAGCATGAGGGAAGTGCTCGCTGATCCTTGCAGAGGAGCAGCACCAAACACCCCCAGCACAGCTCCTGCTGCAGCAGCCCCTGCCCACCCTCTGTCCCTGCCCAGAGGGCACTGGGGGTGGCAGAGCCCAAGGGATGGGGGTGCCCAGGGATGGAAATAATCCCCTTCTGACAAAGGAGCACTGGCAGTGAAGAATTTTGGACATGACTGCACAGAGGGTGGTTCAGGGTAGGCTGGACCCTGAGCTGCCTATGTCCCCTACAGGCTCAGCTGTAGGGCTCGCTTGGGAACAAAAAAAGATAAAAAAACCCCAAAGGATGCCCAGAGTGCCCTGGGGTGCTGCTGTGGGATGCTCGGAGCTCTGCTGGTACCCCCAGCCCTTCCCAAGAGGAGCCTGTGGGATGCTCAGGGGCTGAGCTGCTTCTCCTGCAGCTCCCCGAGCGTGGCCACGACCCAAACCCTCTGTGGGGAGCTGCTGTGCCCCCCAAAGCCCCGAATCCAGGCCGGATTTGCGGAGGAGCCTGCAGCTCCCCGCTCCCCTCCAGCACCTGCTCCTCAGGCAAGTGGCCAAGAGCTGCTGTGTGGGTCCCTGAGCTCTGCCTCCCCCATCTCCCCGCTCTCCCTGCATTCACGGGAGCTGGCACGGGGCCCCAGGGATTTCTATTCCCCTGCTCCAGCCTCCTCCAGGCTCTCCCCTCCTCCCCGGGCTCCTGTGCCCAGTGTCTCCCTTCCGCACTAGGAAGTGCTCGTCATTATGGCAGGGCACAGAGAGGAAGGGCACAGACACCTCCTGAATGCAGAGAGAATTTCCTGGAGTTCCCCTGGAGAAAAGCACCCTCAGCCCTTTGTGCCTGGTGATGGGAGGGGGCTGCCAGCTCCCAGCCCTGCTGCTGGATCCCCCCGGGAATGGCTGGAGCTGGGAGCCCTGAGCAGCTCAAACCTCGCCTTGCAGGATTGAAATTTCCCTCCTGGGGTTTGTAAAAGGGCTCCATGCTCTTCCCTGCTGCTGTAACCTCGCTGGGAGCAAAGCCCCACTCACAGGATCCTGCCTGCTGTTGCCTTTAAAAATTCCAAGTTATTTGGGATTTGCAGCCTGGGCAAAGAGCAGGAGGGTGCAGAACACGAGGAGGGGTGTGCAAACCACCAGGTCTCCATCCCCACCAGTTTAAATTCTGGTTTTCCATTGTGCCCACATCACCCTGCCCGCTGCTCCTGAAGCAGGAGTTGATTTTCCTTCAGCTCTCCCAGGGAGCTCCAATGGCACCCGGGCTGCAATGCAGGGAGCATCCAAAGGAGAGAAAAACAGATTTGAGGCACTCCAGCCTCATTTGTTTTGTGTGGGAGGCACTGGGCAGCTCTGAGAGCTGCTTTTATCACCGGGAAATGGCCAAGGCTGGACTTACATGTGGTGGAGGGAGCACCAGCCACAGTGGGGGTCCCCCGAGCTCAGGCACTCCTGGCAGGTCGTGTACTGCTCACAGGACTCCACGGGCACCCGGGACACCTGCAAGGGAACCACAAACAAACACTCAGTGCTGCTGTGGCCAGCACAGCCAGAGCAGCCCCAGAGCCACAGGACACAACAGCCACGCACGATGAAATGAATTCGTTCCGACATCCAAGAACTGTTGGAATTATTGGAGACTGAGACATGAGCTCAGCCCGTCCCTTGGGTGAGTCCTGGGCACGCAGAGCCCAGCCAGGCTCCCACGGTGGCACCAGCTCCTCGATCCTCTCTGGCCAGAGCATCCCCTGAGCCCTCTCCTCCCTGATTTACGCTTTGCTGCCTCACCCTTCCCCCGGGGGAGAAGAAATCTCTGGGATTTTGGCAGCTTGTTTAGTCCGGGTGGGTGTTTCACTGCTTTGGCCACTCTGAGCCCTTCCAGCAGCAGCCACTTGTGTCCCCAGGCCTGACCCACTGGGGGTTCCTGACCCTTCCATGCCACAGGACAATTCCCTCCCATCCCAGGGATGCCACAGAGGGGAGCACAGGTGGGAACAGCCCCAAACGCTGCTGTAAACCCCTCTCCCAGCACACGAGGAATGTCCTGCCTGATGCTGGTGCTGACCTATTTACCAGCACTGAAACCCCCAAAGGCTTCAAAACGACACCAGGCTTTAACCACAGGTCACTGCTTGGCTCCAGCAAAGACATTTTTAACCTTTTTAACCACTTTAACCTTTCCAACACATCCTTTGCCACCTCCAGCATTTTTAACTGCTCTAACCTTTCCAACCCATCCTTTGTCACCTCCTGCAGCAGGGTGGGTTTGCATCCCCTGTCTTGAGCTCCTCTAGAGTCCTCCTACAAAATATGGAAAAAATTCCTCCCTGTAAGGTTGGGAGGCACTGGAACAGGCTGCTCAAGAGATTGTGGACTCCTATCCCTGGAGGTGCTCAAAGCCAGGCTGGACAGACCTTGGAACAACCCGGGATAGTGGAAGGTGTGCAGGTGATCTTTACCCTCCCTGCCAGCCCAGGCCGCTCGGTGATTCCGTGATTCTATTCCCATTTCTCCTATCAAACGCTGCAGATAATCTCCTCCCTGCAGCACCCAGGAGCGGTGCCTGCAACTGGCTGGGAATTCAAACAACTGTTGGATGGCTCTGGCTCTGTCCGTCAAAACAGCACCCGGCTCCCAGCAGCCGCTCTGAAAGGAGCAGTGTCTCCCCAAACAACGGCCACTGTCACTCCAAGTGCTGTTGACACAGTGAGAACCCAGTTCCTCTCTGAGCACGACACCAATAGGGCTGCTATTCTTCTTGTTTCCTCAGCCCCACTCAACAGCTTTTCCTGAAACAGAAATCGCCCAGGGGAGGAGCGGGGTTGGTGTTTTCTGGCTGAGGTGGAGCCCAGGGGGTTCGGTTTGGGACCCTGGAAATGGGGGAGTGTGAGGGACAGAGCTGGGATTGCCTGGATGGAAAGAGCTGCAGGAATGGAGCAGAAAAATTCAGGAGCAGAGGTGGAAATGAAGGGCTGGGGTTTGATTCCTGGCCACAGGTGATCTGTGTGCTTTGCTGCTTCGCCTCTCCCTTCTAAGGAGCAATAAGCACTTTAGAGGTGGGGTGGGAGCAAGCCCAGGAGCCTGGTGACAGGAACAGCCCCCCAGGATGGCCCATCCAGGACTTACCTGTGCCTGGCACTGCCCACACCCATCCCCTCCCCTCCCAGTGACCACCCAGCACCTCCCAGTGCTGAAGCCACCACGCTGCTCCTGGCTGCAGCACCAGAAGCAAACACGTGTTTTTCAAACCAAACAGGCATCCCACAGCTCTCAGCATTCCCTGTGGGAGCCACCAGCCAGCACAGCACCCAGGGAGGTCTCTGGGTTTACCCTAAAATCAGCCCAGCACACTGAGCTCTGAGCCTGGAGGTCAGGACAGCCCCAAAATCCCCCAGCCCTGCTCATAGCCACAAAGGGAGGCTTGGCAGGATCTGTGCCCGTGATTTAAATGCAGCTCAGGGCTCGTTTCATGTTTGTGAGGAGCTGGATGCTCTCGCTGCGCTCTATAAATAACGGAGGGTTGGAATTATGTGAATAAGAGTTCATTAGAGATGATTTGATGTTGAGCGCTTCGTTTCTTTTTCTGCTCAGAAGCTGCGGCTTCTGCACATGATAATTCTTTAAAAGCCACACAGAGGGTTTTCAACAATGTCTCTGGAGGAGCATCTGTGTGAAGGACAACAGCCAAGAATCCAACACTGCTGGGGGATCTCCTGGCTCCTGAGGGCACAGCCCTGCTCCCCCCAGCCCGACTGTGACCTCTCTTCCTCTCCTCTCTCCCTGCCAAAATGAACCTGCTGCTCAACCATTCAGTGATAAAGCCTCATTACTGCTGTACTGCCTGACCCACAACATCAGCAAAAAAAAAAAAAAAACAAACCCAAAAAACAAAACAAAATAAAAAAACCCCAAACAAATCAGTACAGACTCTCCAAAGCACACAAATTCCAACTCTGCCAGCCCCCAGAGCAAATAAGTGCAAGAAACCCGTTCCAAATAAATAAATAAATAAATAAATAAATAAATAAACCTAAAATAAACAGCCAAAGCAAAGTTTCCACAGCTTTCTCGTGCTACCAGCCCAGGCCTGTGACCTCCCCTGGCTGGAGACAGCCCCTGGAGCATCTCAGAGCCACGGCAGGCTGCCCACAGACCCCTCGGGGGGCTGGAGTTCAAACAGAAAATCTATTCTTAATGACTTTGGGGAGTGGAGTAGAGATGCCAACTAGTTCAGTGTAATTAAAGCCATCTATCACTCACTGAGCAGGACCCCAAAGTTGATGAACTTTCCAATGAGATTTGATTCTTTCCTTTATTCATGAGAAAACTCTGCTTTGTGCTGGGGCAGGAGACGTGAAAAAGTGTGGGAAGGATCAAGGGGGACGCCTCAGCTACAGCCATTAATGTGTCAGGGTGACAGGGAAAATAAAGCCAGACTTTCCCAGAGGGCTGTAAAAAGTTTGACAGACTCCTCTTCCCACTGCTCCTCCACACAGAGCTCCAGGTGGAATATCCTGCTGGAAACCTTGGCCAAGAAAAATCCCAGTGTGAGGGATGGGAATGCTCTGGCTCTGCTGAGCCAGTCTGCCTCAGGCTGTGGAAATTCCTGCCTGGAACTGCTGTTCCTGCCTTGTGGAGATCTCAGACACACCGAGACTGATCCAGCAAGGAGTGTGGAAGGACCAGGAGGGAGTGGGATGCAGGAAATGCATCCATGGGGCAGAGCCAGGACACAGAGGAGACGGGAAAGGGAGACTTTTAACCACAGATCACTGAGGAGCATCCCCAGGATGCTCCCAAAGGTGGGAATGGCTCTGGCCCCCATCCCTGTGCCCCAGGGATGCTCAGGAGCAGTGAGGGGTCCAGCTCCTGCAGGAGCAGCTCTGCTCCCCCACGCCCCCGGCACAGCAGGGAGGGCTCTCAGAGCTGTCAGAACCAAATCAACGCCGGGAAGTTCTGGCAGAGAAGCAGCGAGTGGGAGAGGACACGGGGACAACGTTGCCATGGCTACCAGGGGATTATTTAATTACAGCGCTGAGGATGCACACGGAGAGAGCCCCTTCAACTCTGATCCGGGCAACCTCTGCACTGGGCTTGGCTTTGCTGCTCTAAGAACATCATTAACATCTGAGGGGGACAGGCAGTGCTGGAGCACAGGGGAGCGATCCCTCCCCGAGTGAGGGATCAGATCTTCTGCAAACATTCCCTTCTCCTTGGCTCCCTCAGACCCGCCCTGCGCCGTGCCAGACTCCTGGGGGACGTGATGAAAGCAAGGACAGCCTCCTCTGGGAAGCAAGAAAGACTGAGAAAATAGCAAATATCCCGAAGTGAGGCTTGCTGAAGCAGGAAAATTGTCCTCGAGCCAGAGTTTGCTGCATCCATCCGGCCCAGCATCCCGGCAGGGCTCGGAGCAGCCTCATGTTCTGGCACACAGGCTCCCACAGACAAACGCTTTCCTGTGGTTTACCACGGCTCGAGTTAATCATCACATCAATATGGAACATCCGAGCGGGGTTTGTTGGAATAACAAAGTGCCAGGCAGCGATCCCAGCCCCGCTCCCAGGAGCAGCACGGTCTCGTCCAGACCTGCAGGAGGGGAAATGGGTTTTCCTCTCCAGCACGTGGTTGTTCATGGGATGCTCGGTCTGTTCGCTCTGGCAGCTCCTCCTCTGCCCCTGGCAGGTGACAATGACACTCTGGGCTGCAGGAGTGCAGGAGGTGGCGCAGGGGCAGGTGCCGCTTGCCTGGCACAGGCACCGGGTGTCCCATCCCTCACCCTCCAGCTGTGGGTGGAGGCTCAGCCCAGCACTTGGGATCCCACCCTGGCATCCCCCCTGCTCAGACTGTGCCAGCTCTGTGTGACAGCCACCGCTCCAGAGTGCCTTGGCAGCCCCAGCTCTGCCTCCTGCCTCACAAGGACCATCTGCAGCTGGGAATTGTGAGGCTGGGGACGCACGGCCGCCTCCATCTCCGTGTGCCCGCTGCCTCCGGAGCTGCAAACACCTCGTGCACACACCACATCAGGAAGCAATTCCTTCATCTTCAGCTCTGAAATAAAATCTGGAGCGCAGACCTGGCTGGGGTATTCATAGGAGTTTCTGGAGTGGCAAATGCAGCAAAATTCACGGATTAAATGTGAGGTGCAGCCACACATTCCTGCCCGGCTTCTCTGAGCTGCTCCTGCCCCCGGGGTGCTGGTGACAGCTCGGTGTCCCCACACAGGGATGGCAGCTGGGGAGGACAGGACCCTCAGCAGATCCTTCTCTTTTGGGACCCAAAGCACTCAGTTGGTTGCAGAGCTGACCCACAGAACCTCTCCCTGACAAGAAAAGGGAGTCATGGGGGTGTACACGTGCCAATAACGAGCAATGGGATGCTAAAGTTCTCCCCCACAAGGACAGGGCTCTGCTGTGATGGATCCACATCCCTGGATCCCTGGAAAACCTCAGGGGAGCTGTGGTTTTGTTCTTGACTGTACAAAAAGGGTCAAATGAGTTCCTGGAAGTCAGGATTGTGATCCAGGCAGGAGCTCCCCTGCTCCTCCCCAGGCAGGGTGACACAGCTCCCTGCTGGGCCCATCTGGGTTCCAGGATGATGTTCCTGGAGCAGCCAGGGGCACATCCCTCCTCTCCTGCCAGGGGACATCACTGCTGCCACCACCAGTGGCTCCCCGTGTTGGCCACCCTGCCACGGCCAGCAGCTGATGAGCACTGCCCTTTGATCAGCCCAGGCCTCAGGGGAACTCATTAATCAGGATAAAACGGGGACAGCCTTCCAAAACTTCTGTGCTCAGGTGGGGATCAATCCAACACGGCAAACTTTCATCTCGCATCAGTTCACGGCCCCTGCGTTCTGAGCTTTGCCTGGCTGCCGTGGAATTCCTGGCGTGCTCCCTGCAGGCATTTAAAAGTTTTACCAGGAGCTCAGAAAATTAATTAAGGTGAATAATTATAAAGTGTGTGCTTCTTCCCCTCTCTATTTGGCGAGAAAACAGCAAAAATAGAATTCGGAATGATTTTGGAGCGGTAACCAATGTAATTAGGTGTTCAACGAACACTCACAATCGGGCTGTGCTTATTAAAATTACTGTTTTAGTCAGAACATTTTGCCAGAGAGTCATTAACAGCACAATGCTCCCCTTCCCCGGGACTCTAATTAGGCTTGGACGCCTCCAGCTCAGGGATGCCCAGCCCTGCTGCCCACCCAGCTCTGCTCCCACCCAGCCCTGCTCCCACCGAACCTCACCCAGCCCTGCTGCCCACCCAATCCTGCTCCCACCCAATCCTGCTCCCATCCAGCCCTGCAGGTGATGCTCCCTGGGCTCCTCCCAGCTCCAGGGTGTGGGGACTCAGCCAGGAGCAGAGCAGGGACAGAGACAGAGCCCCTGGCATTGGGCAGTGGGAGGAGATTCCATTCTGAGAGGGTGGGCAGGCCCTGGCACAGAGGAGCTGTGGCTGCCTCTGGATCCCTGGCAGTGCCCAAGGTCAGGTTGGACAGAGCTTGGAGCACCTGGGACAGTGGGAGGTGTCCCTGCCATGGCAGGGGTGGCACTGGGAGGATTTTAAGGTCCTTTCCAAGCCAAACCATTCCATGGTTCTGTGACATCCTGAAGGTGGGGGTGCCTTAGAGGGGGACACACCTTGTGAGGAACCAGAGCACCCAGCTGGGAACCCCCTGAGCATCCCTGAACAACATCCCTGCTCCGAGCAGCTTCCTGGGCTGCCTGGGAAATGATGGAGCCTCCAAAGCTGGGCTGGCTGGGATGTCCGTGCCGGCAAGAACAGACCCAGCTCTGCTGTGAAAACCCAGAATCCGCAGGGTGTGGATCCCGGGGAGGCTCAGAGCTGCTGCCTGCCGTCTGTTTCTCCTGTCTCCCCAGGAAAAGCACACGCCAGACAGCAGAGCCCCTTCCCCCAAGCTGCCAGCCTGCAACTCACGATTCACTTAAGTTGTTAAAAAGGATTGTGGCAGGCTAAGATAAAACAGAAGAGTTTAAAATGACAAACAGACTCCTAAATGGGACTAGAGTCTTAATGAAAACAGTAATGAATGAATGAAGCAAGCAAATATTCCCCATTAATATTAGACAGATAGATTAGATCCCTGGGCGCTGCATTTAAAACCGACATGAAATTACTTCAATTACTCTGCATTGATAAATAACAAGGCCGTATTTACTGTTAAAACACATTTCCTCCACCCTCCCCCATGCTTGCTTTGGCTTCTGCTTCTCAAGAGGGAGAGGAGATCAGTGAGAGGATGGAAAATGCACCGGGCTGGGAGCTTCCCTCCTGCCCACAGCAGAGCTGGGCTGTGGAACACCCACCCAAGGTGTGCCAGGGCACCTGCCCGGAGGAGCAGCCCCACCAGGCTCAATCAGCACCATCAGCTCTGCTCTTTCAGCCCTGGCAGCGCTGTGCAAGAGCCAAAGCAATCACTGACGAGCCACTTCAAACCTGGTGCTCGCAGCATCCTTCCCTCTCAGAAATTCACTCCACTTCCCCTTGCTGGTGGGTACAGCTGCTCAGCATCCTCCTTTCCACACTGGGAAAGTGAGATTAACCTGATCAGAGGCCTCTTCTGATGAAGAGATCATAGATGGATAATTCCTGGGTGTTTGCTGGCATTTACATGCTAATGATGAAAGGCACTCTGGTGAAGGTAATGTCAACACGAGTCCCTTGTCCTTGCATCTCAGCCTCCAGCCCAGCCATCTGTTCTCAGGGTTCAGAAAAGCCCTGGAGAACAGGTTGCTGCTAGAAAAGCTGCAAAAGCTCCTTCCCAGCTCTGCTGCCTCAGCCTGTGGAGCTCCAGCACTGCCCTCAGAGGCTGGGGATGCTCAGAGCTGTGGGATAACGAGAGCACTGGAAGCACACCCAGGCTGTGCTGGCAAACCACTGGTGTTTGCTGCTGCAGGATCTTAATACCTGCAAAAAACCCTCACTCAGCCTCATCATGTATCAGTAAACAAGAGAGACACAGAATTTCTCATTTTAGGGGTACAGGAGCAGTGGAGCATCCAGAGATCCTGAGCCCAGAGCCTGGGTTCCCTGCTGCAGATCCAATATCCTGTATTTCCTGAGGAATAACCCCCTGCTTCCCCCCCAGCAGGGATGCAATCCGCTGGGGAAAGGGCACACAGCAGCTCCAGGCTGCTCCAGCTGAAATGTTGCTGCTGGAGGATTCACTGAGTGTGGGAATGGGGGCCAGGAGGGTTGAGGAGGCTCTGGGTACCAGGCAGGGAGAAATTCACTTCCCAGGAAGGCAACAAAACCCAGGCTTGGTGCTTTCCCAGCTGAAACCGGGGGTAAAACAACCAAGTGGAGAGGGAGGAATGCTCAGAGCTCTTCCCACAGCTCGGGAGATGGATGACCTTTCCAATACTATACCTGTATAAATCTTACTTAATGAAATAATACAAAAAAAAAAAAAAAAGGATGAAGGTTAAATCATTCCCTGCAGCAGATTTACACTGAAAACGAAGCCTGTTCAGACAGGGGTTGGTTTACACAACAGCCCTTTAACATTCCTCTCCTAAGGACTGGGGTGAGTCCTGAGCAGCCCTAACCACAGGATGAGTGATCCAAGGAGCCAAGGCAGCGTGCCAAGATGGAGGCAAAGGAAACAGCTCCAGCCTGGGGCTTGCTTTAAACACTTTAAACACAATTTGGGGTTTTGCTGGGTCATGAGTCACAGCACTGCGGTTTTCACCCACCAAACCTTCCCCACAACATCCCTGTCCCCTGGGACATGACTTCATTTGTGGTGCCACCACAATGAGCACTTTAAACACCCCCTGCCCTCCCTCCCTGCTCCCAGAGCAAACACTGATCCTGCGGCTTGGAATCGCCCCTGGGAAAGTGGGAGCATCGACCAAGGGCCTCCCATTGTGGGAAACATGAGCTGGGCTGGTTTTTGTAGCCAGAGAAGGTCGGGTGAAGGGTTCAGCTTTGATCTTTACCTGCTTCTCCTTGGGCTGCTGTTTGGCTGCATGGGAGATGTGGAATTGAAGAGCAGCTCTGGGGCTGTGGCACTGCTTTGATGAAGGCAGGGCTGATACAAGCTCAGAGCTCCCACACAAACTGCAGAACTGCTGCACCAAAGCTCCCAGGGCTGCCACACCAAGGCACTTGTCCCTGGAAGCCACATCAGCCCCTGCTGTGAACAGTTGCTCTGACATCAGCTGCTCACTGTCCGGATCCAGCGCTCAGAAAAATGGCATTTGGGGCAAATAACGCCATGAAACGATTTCTGCTCCATCAGAGCCCGAGGAACTTCTGCATGCATTTCCATAAATATCACTGGCGTCAGTACAGCAGCAGACCCAACAGACTGCGAGGGGGATCCTGCAGACTGCTGCTGAGCCTACCTACAGATCAGCTCCAGGAAAAGCTCTGGGCTTGGAGGGGATTGGAGAGGACAGAATTAACTGACTGCTGTGGGAACTGATAGCCCTGAGCTCCCAGAGAAGCTGGGAACAAAGGGGAATCATTGCCCCAGGAGGCTGAAAGTGGATGGCACTGAACAGACCTGCAGGGATCAGTTCATTAAGGACAACTTGGGAATGCCAAAAACCAGGAGAAGAGCTGGTGGATCCATGACCTGCTCTGTCTTCTGCCTCTGGCAGGGAGCAGGGCCCAGGGACACACGACAGTGGCTCTTTCTGCCATGAAACCGTCACTTCTGGACCAAACTTGGTCCCTGGCATGATGTTTGTCAGCTGCAAAGCTCCCAGTGGGGACAAATGCCTCTGGAAGGGATCTTCCCTGGCCCCAGCTGCCTCCCTGCTGGAACCCAGAGCTGGAGCAGCTGCTCCAAGGGCATTTCTCTGCAGGGTGGCTGGCAAGGGACAGGGTTAATAGTCCCACTCCACGTGTGACCTCTCTTCCCCCTCTCCAGAGCTCCTCATTACCCAGCCGAAGGGAGAGGGGCAGCCCTGGGCCCTGCCAGCCCCCAGTGCTCAGCCTGTGCTGATGGCATCGATCTCTCACCCTGGAGAGATCCCAGGGAAGGCAGCTCCTCCCATCCCACACAGCAAATCAGGCCAAACCCTGGATAAGAACACGAGCAGCAGCAGATCCTTCCTCCAAACACGAGAGCAGCTTGTGGGGATGAATAAAGAGCACTGCTGATGAAAAGGTGCCTGCCATGGCTTGGTCCCTGTGCCCCAGCAGCCTGACAATCGGCAAATGAACCTCGGTGCTTTATGTGCTCCCCCTCTTTCTTCTTTGCTCATAAAACTGGCAGGAACAGGGGTGGGACAGAGCTGCCGGCGGCAGCTGTGTTCAGTGTGAAAAATGAGCAGCACATGCACGGAGGCAGCTGGAGCACAGCGAGGGATGCCGGGGTCCCTGGGGTTATTTCCCTCGCTCCAGAGGGGCCCTGAGCTTAACCCTTGCTTCGCTGTGTTGGAGCAAAGCAGCCAAAGCCACAGACCCGGGTCACACCTGGCGGTCCCCAACACCTGGTGGTGTCCCGGACCCACACCCCGTGGGTACACCCAGCCCAGCAGGGCGCAGCTCTGAAGGGATGGTTTAGACTCCAAGGAAACATTGTCCCCAGTTAATGGAGAGGGAGCAGTGCTGGGGAGGGCAGTGCAGGGGAGACAGCACAGGGGTGGCAGCAGTGCCCCGTGTCCATCCCCAGGCTGTCCATCCCTGTGTCCATCCCTGTGTCCATCCCCAGGCTGTCCATCCCCGTGTCCATCCCTGTGTCCATCCCCAGGCTGTCCATCCCCAGAGCAGTGCCCTGTGTCCATCCCCAGGCTGTTCATCCCCGTGTCCATCCCCAGGCTGTCCATCTCTGGATCCTGATGGGCTGAAGGTCCCTGCCTGGCACTTTTTGGAGGGCACAGGTGTGCCCCAAATTGCTGGCAGCACTCTGTGTCCCTTTGAGCCAGTGTCCCAAAGCCACCCATCCCCTGCCACCTCGGAGGCAGAGCTGCCTTTGCCTTGTGCCTGGACACAGGGAGCAGGAATGTTCTGCTGTCCCTACAGAACCCCTCAGTGCCTGGTCACCTGCCACCCCTGGCACACAGAGGGACCACATTTAGCTTGCCCTCCTTGCTGAGGAGCAAGCCCAGGCTGTGTCCTGCCACCCACCTTGCGAGGGCCCCACGTGCCCAAGTGGCCAGGGTGCACAGGGTGGGCACAGCCCCACATCTGCCTGCTCCCTGCAGCCTCCCAGGCTGTGCTGTGCCTCAATGCCGCCTTTGTTCCCGGCTCTGGCACGTCCGAGGGTGTCAATGACACTGAAAAGCTTTGACTGGCCCTTTCTGTTTGTTTTCTTGGCACACGCAGGCCAAGTTTGAATGGCCCAGCCCCGGCTCTGCGTGTGCCTGTCAGGATTATCCAGCAGCAGCTCTGCCCACAGAAGGGGCTGGGCACCCAGTGATGCCATCCAGCCCCTCTGGCTCCTTCGGTGCCCATTTCCCTCTGCCTGCTTTTCCAGCACAGCATCCCACATTCCCCAGAGTGCTGGGCACTGCCCAGGCTCTCCAGGGAATGGCCCCAAGGCTGCCAGAGCTCCAGGAGTGTTTGGACACCACTCCCTGGGATGCACGGGGTGGGGTTTTGGGGTGTCTGTGCAGGATTTGGACTGGGGGATCCTTGTGAGTCCCTTCCATACTCTAGGATTTATGAATCCTGGCTGGCAGAGATGCAAGGTTCATCCCTCAGAGCCCACATCCCATGGGATGCTGCCTTTCCACGTGAGCTCTGTGGAAATGCTGGGGAGATTCAGCACAGCCATCCCAGACCCTGCTCAAATCTCCACAGCCACAAAGATCTGCTGCACACAGGGCGGGAACACGAGCATCCCTCAATTCCCCATTTCTGAACCATTCAGAGTTCTTCAAACTCTTCAAACACTGCAGAAACCTGGGAGGAACATCCCAGGCACGGCTGGTTTGTGTAATTTTACAGAGCCTTGAAAATCCAAAGCATCTGAGCGCCCTAAGTGTCTTTGAAGGTCACAGAGTGGTATCACTGCTGCTCCCACAGCCTGGCAAGGGCTCTGCTCCGTGTTTGCTCCAGGAACACTCCTCAGTCTCCACGGCTTTTTAGCAGGGATTGCTCTCCAAGTGCATCACGCTGTCCTTGCCAGTCAATTTTCTGCTGCTCCATCACTTTCCCATTTGTATATCATTACATGCCGCTGTCAGAAATAATTTAGGAACCTGACCGCCAGCGTGAGGAACGAGCCCTCCTAAGCATATCCCAAACTCCCGAGTTCTGGGGGAAAATGAGCTCTAAGCCCTTGTGCCCACAGAAGGAGCCCAGTGTCCCGGGGCAGGGTCTGTCCACACCTGGACACGGCAGAGAGGACCAAGGAAAAACCTCAGGAGAGAGCACGGCTGAGATTCGGGGCCACAGCGAGCCCAGGGAACACAAGGAGCTGTCAGAACACAAGGTTTGGTCACTCTAAAGTGATCCCCCCTCCTCCATGCACACCAAATCAGTTTGGGCTCAAGTTTAACACATTGTTCACGTTGGAGACCGGGAAATTCATTGGATTCTCCCAATTTACTGCTCTGACAAGGAATTTTGCTTTTCCCATAGGGAAGACAGAGCTGGGCTGGCCCTGCCCATGGCAGCCTTGGGCATCTCAGCCTGTGATAAGGTGCCAGACTTGTCTCAAGGCTGAAGAGGAGCCCTCAAGGGATGGTTTAGACTCCAAGGGCAGATTTAGACCTACAGGGGCATCCTGCTACCCTCTCTCCATTCCCAGGCTGTGGAATTCCACTGGGCACAGCAGGCAGAGCAGGGGGAGCCTCACCAGCACTTTGTACAGGCAGGAAAAGGATCCTGGAATGTCCTGAGCTGAAGGGACCCACAAGGATCCAAGCCCTGGCTGTGTACAGACCCCCCAAAATCCCACCCTGGGA
Organism: Rhabdornis inornatus; assembly: GCA_013397075.1. Classification (NCBI taxonomy): domain Eukaryota; kingdom Metazoa; phylum Chordata; class Aves; order Passeriformes; family Rhabdornithidae; genus Rhabdornis; species Rhabdornis inornatus. The sequence goes on along the minus strand of VWZS01010491.1, from coordinate 387,225 downwards.
ATCCCTGGAGTGTTGTCCAAACACTCCTGGAGCTCTGGGACCGTGCCCATTCCCTGGGGAGCCTGCACCCTCTGGGGGAAGAACCTTTTCCTAAATATCCACCCTAAACCTGCCCTGACAGCTCCAGATGAAACCCCCGTGCCCTCTGGGAGCACAAAGGGCACCCACGAGGTGGGAGCAGGCAGCTCCTCCTTTAGCAGGCAGTTATTTGGGGTTTGTAATGGATTGATTTATCTGTTTGGGGAGGCTTTTTTCTTTTCAAAGCCCATCCCGAGCAGCACAGACAGATCCAGCTGGGATCACTGCAGCTCCCATTCCCTGAGGTTTTCTCCCTTCCCTTCCTCCCAAAGATTCCCTGGGTGTTGCCAGGATGAGCCAGGCTGGTTCTCCCCATCCCCACTGAGCCACAGCACAGAGCTGCTGCTGGTGCAATGCTTTAACTCATTTTCATACATTTATGCTGAGACTAAATTTGTCCCTGCATATTTTCCTCCCAAGCCTAGTAATCAGTAGTGGAAATAATTTGCTGTTGTCTGCTCTGATGTTGCCATCCCTTGCACACATCCAAGTGACAAAGACATCAGGCCCTCAAAGTCCGATTGAAGAATAATTGGAAATCCAAAGTGGCACTAAATGTTATTTTCTAAATAAAATGCATTCAATTACAGAACATGAGGCTGTCAAGCATTAAAAAAGATTAGTTAGAGGCAGAAAAGAAATATTGTTCAAGCCTTCAGAGACTTAATGACATGCACAGGATACCCCTGTGTTCTTTGGGACAGGCAGGGGGAAAGGGAATGCAAAACTGGAAATATTTCCAGCAGCCTGTGCTGTCCCAGATGGGCCTGGATGCCTCTACACAGCTGGATTTGCATCTCACTTGTTAGATAAATATATAGGGAGATAGATATATGGATATATGGATAAATATAAGTGAGAAAGGCAAGAGGGGAGAGGATAAATCAGGAGAAAGCGGAGAGCAGAGAAATTCCTGCCTCAGTGCCTGCAGGGAAGAGAAGACCCAGCTCAAGGATGGGCTGGGACAGGAGGGATCACAGGGATGGGCATGGCAGCCAGCCCTGAGTGCCCAAATCACCCCAAACCTGCAGAGAAGGGACAGAGCTGGGCACAAATCCAGCAGCTGCAGCCCAGGGCTGCGTCCCTGCCTTGTCTGTGTGTTAATAAACCCAAATATTGCAGCAGCTGCTCTCAGAAGTTCAGCAAAGCCCAGGCTGGCCGTGGAGCACAAAGACAATCGTATTTCACCCGGCAGGAGCTGCTAAATTCACACTCAGAGCAATAAAGGCACAGCCAAACAAACATGACCCCGAGTGGGATCCGTGGCTGTGGCAGGCACATCCCAGCCCACACAAACGAGATGAGGAGCATTTATCTCAGATCCCTCATTCCACAGCTTTCCTTAACAGCTCTGGCCCCTGGAATTAATACCCAGAGCCCAGCGGGCTGCAGGGGGAGCAGAATTATTTACATGGCTGCTCTCCCTTCCTGCACGAGGATTCAAGGCCAGGTGAGGTTTCTTTGCAGGGCAGTTGTGTGGGTTTTTTGTTGTTGTTGTTTGTTTTTTTTTGGTTTTTTTTGGGTTTTTTTTGTTTTTTTGTTTTTTTTTTTTTGTTTGGTTTTTTTTTTTTTATTTTTGTTTTGTTTTGTTTTGTCTTGGTTTGGTTTGGTTTTTGGGTTTTTTTTTGTTTGTTTTTTGTTTGTTTTTTTTTTTTTTTAAGGATAAGATAATTATCACCTGAAATTATTGAGGTGCAGATGCACCAAATGCTGACCTGGGGCTGCTCCCCCAGTAAACCCCCCCCGTGCTGGGGGAGAGGGCAGAGCAGCCCACACACAAGTGGAGATGGATTTATCCCAGCCCCTGCTGCAAGGCTGAGGGCTGGGAAGCCAAATCCCTCTCTCCCAGGGTTTCATTAGCTGGGAATGGCTTTCTAATGAGATTTACACATCCTAGCCTGGAGCCTGCATGTCTTGCTCTGCCCCCAAAGACAGTGGGGAGCTCAGGAGGAGCCTCCTGTCCCTCCTGTCCCTCCTGTCCCTCCTGTCCCTTGTCCCCCATCCCTTGGGGCTGTGACACCATCGGGGCACAAACCCCACATCAAACCCTGGCACTGGGGCTCCAGTTTGAACTGAGCCACAGCAGGAAAATGTCTGGTTATGTATGGGGAGCACATCCTGTGGGGGAAGGATGGGAATGGCCACGGGATGGATCCCAGGGCCACTGTCCCCTCTCCAGTGCCATGGGATGGATCCCAGGGCCACTGTCCCCTCTCCAATCCCATGGGATGGATCCCAGGGTCACTGTCCCCTCTCCAGTGCCATGGGATGGATCCCAGGGCCACTGTCCCCTCTCCAATCCCATGGGATGGATCCCAGGGCCACTGTCCCCTCTCCAGTCCCATGGGATGGATCCCAGGGCCACTGTCCCCTCTCCAGTCCCATGGGATGGATCCCAGGGCCACTGTCCCCTCTCCAGCTGGATGGGCAGTGCTGCTCTCCATCCCCACAGGCACCACAGGAAGGGACCCGGGGGCTGCTCTGGGGCTCTCTCTGCTCCAATGGCCCCCCTGCCCCCCTGCAAGGACAGGGAGAGCCCAAACCAGCCAGCCCAGCCCCTGGACACTTCCAGCAGCACTGGAGCCAGGGAGGAAGGGACAATGAGCCATTGCTTCTGGTGCCACAGCTTCAGAATCCTGCTCATGGCTTAAAACACCCCTAAAATAACGAAAACTCAGCATTTGGACATTGCTCTCAGGCACAGGGTGGGATTTTGGGGTGTCCTGTGCAGGGCCAGGGATCAAGAACTCAGTGATCCTTGTGGGTGGCTCCCAGCTCAGGGAATTCTGTGTTTCTGTGATCCCCTCACTCACATTGAAGGCTCAAGCTCCTTTTTGGATGGGATCTGGCTGTTCTGGATCGCTGCATCCCCTGCATCACCCAAACAGAGCCTCAACCCAGCCCCCAGTCCCCTGCTGCTGCCTCTCAGCGAGGTTTCTCCTCCAAATCCAAGACTTCCTCCAGCATCCTGCTTGGACAAGGTGCCAGGGACGAGCTGGATCCCAGGCCACCAGCCTGGACCATGCAAAGACCTAAAATGGAAAAATCCAGCTCCCTTTTGACTGGCTGGAGCCTGCACTCTCCTCTCTGCAGGCACGGGAATGCTGTTTCTGGCACAGCTTCTCCAAATAAAAGCGTGGTCAGCTCTTTCTGGACGGATTTTGAGCAAATTGTTTTTGTGGGCAGAGCTGTCTGCTCACTCTCACCAAGGCCCAGCCACACAGGGAGGAGTTATTTGTTAAACCCCATCCTTCCCCTGGCTCCTCCACAAAGAAAATAAAAATAAAAATACTCAGAATCCAGTTCTTAGTGAGGTATTAATAGCACCCAAGGCACCGACAGTTGTGAGTCACTTAAATGGAGGGGGAGAAGCCCGAAACAGCTGCAGGAGGCAAGGGGAACATCCCCAGTGCTGAGTGCTGTCCTTACTCCAGCACACTGGGTGGGAATTGCTCCCCACAGGTCCCTCAGCTCCAGACACTGCCCAACCAACCAGGCAGCAATCCCGGAGCAAATCCTGCCCCAAACCTCCAGGGATTGTGGCCAGTTTGGTTTTGACGTGGCACATGGCACCGAGCAGGGTCGTTAAGGGTGTCACAAACGAAGCAAAAGGCACATCCCTGCCTCTGAGAGTCCAGGAATCAGGGAATCCTGGAGTGGTTTGGGTTGGAAAGGACCTTAAAGCTCATCTCATTCCACCTCCACCCACCTCAGCAGCTGAGACACCCTCAGTGCCTGGGGCTCCTTTTTGTCCCCCTCCCTACTCAAACCTCCCTACTCCTCTACTGCTGGAATGCCATTCCTGGAGGGTTTTTAAACTCAATTATTGGAAAGCATCTCTGGCACCTTGACAGCTCAGCGTGGTCTCCTGCAGCCCCACACAGCTCCTGCTCCCCACTCAGCTCTGTTTGAAAGGGAGCAGGAGCACAAACCAAACAGCCAGAAGGGCACGGAGCAGATGAATTTGTGCTGTGAGAGTGACTGGAGAGACACGCTCTGAAGTGGAGCCAGGGAGGAGGGGAGGGGGAAATGTGTCACTGCTGCTGGTGGCACAACTTCAGCAGCGTGCTCGTGGCTTAAAATACCCCCAAACCCACCCAGGCTCGGTGCAATGTGAGAAACAGCTCCCTGAAAACCTTCCTGCTCCTCCTGTGTGACCTCCATGGCCGCCCTGACCTCAGCAATGCACATTTGCAGCAAAATTTTGCTCCATCTGAAGGCCAGATAAAGCAGGGTTCCCCTGCCAGCTTCCAGCACGCTCCAGAGGATCTTTGCCAGCTCCTCTGCAACTGAGGGACAGCAATCCTCCCAAACACAGCCTCTCCAACCTCCCAAAAACAGCCTCTCCATCCTCCTGGGAGGACCAAGCACCCAGCACTCCTCATTTCTCCCTGGCCAAGGCTGGCGAGCAGTCCTGGCAGCACAGATCTGTCACGGTGTGCTCCTGTCTCTGTCCCCTTTGCAAACACAGCACAAACCTGCTGCACGAGCCCTCAGTGCAGTTTCAAGCCCCAGATTCTCTGCCCTGCTCTGTCTGCAGCTGGAACGAGGGAATGAGGGAATGTGGGAATGTGGGAATGAAGGATCGGTTCTGTTTGTGCTTGGGAAGGGACAGAGCTGTGGGGATGATCTGTGAAATTTGGGCTCCAAGGCAGAACAGCAAAACCCCCCTTGAGCTTTGCTTTTTTTTGCCATCAAAACCAGAAGTTTTGCTCTTCCAGAGTGTCAGGAGGTTTGGAGGGAAGAGAGGAAGTTCTCAGAGTCTATAAATATCCCCAGGTGTAGCTTGGCAGTGACAGCTCACACGAAAACCCCTGTGCACCTGCAGGGCTGCCAGGAAGGATCAGCCCTGCTCAGCCAAGCCTGGAAAACGCCGCTGGCTACGGCCACTTCCAGCTGCTCTGCAGGGAGGGCAGGAGCTGCCACAGCTCCCCAGGGCCCAGCCCTGGTGCCCAGCACACCTGTGTGCCCTGCCAGGAGCTGCCACAGGACCCAGCCCTGGTGCCCAGCACACCTGTGTGTCCTGCCAGGAGCATCCCCAGGACCCAGCCCTGGTGCCCAGCACACCTGTGTGTCCTGCCAGGAGCATCCCCAGGACCCAGCCCTGGTGCCCAGCACACCTGTGTGTCCTGCCAGGAGCATCCCCAGGACCCGGCCCTGGTGCCCAGCACACCTGTGTGTCCTGCCAGGAGCATCCCCAGGACCCGGCCCTGGTGCCCAGCACACCTGTGTGCCCTGCCAGGAGCATCCCCAGGACCCGGCCCTGGTGCCCAGCACACCTGTGCCCTGCCAGGAGCATCCCCAGGACCCAGCCCTGGTGCCCAGCACACCTGTGTGCCCTGCCAGGAGCATCCCCAGGACCCGGCCCTGGTGCCCAGCACACCTGTGTGCCCTGCCAGGAGCATCCCCAGGACCCGGCCCTGGTGCCCAGCACACCTGTGTGCCCTGCCAGGAGCATCCCCAGGACCCGGCCCTGGTGCCCAGCACACCTGTGTGCCCTGCCAGGAGCATCCCCAGGACCCGGCCCTGGTGCCCAGCACACCTGTGTGCCCTGCCAGGAGCATCCCCAGGACCCGGCCCTGGTGCCCAGCACACCTGTGTGCCCTGCCAGGAGCATCCCCAGGACCCGGCCCTGGTGCCCAGCACACCTGTGTGCCCTGCCAGGAGCATCCCCAGGACCCGGCCCTGGTGCCCAGCACACCTGTGTGCCCTGCCAGGAGCATCCCCAGGACCCGGCCCTGGTGCCCAGCACACCTGTGTGCCCTGCCAGGAGCATCCCCAGGACCCGGCCCTGGTGCCCAGCACACCTGTGTGCCCTGCCAGGAGCATCCCCAGGACCCGGCCCTGGTGCCCAGCACACCTGTGTGCCCTGCCAGGAGCATCCCCCTCGGGGACAGGCACTGGGGTGTTTGCTGCAGCTTCCAAGGGGGTTTTATGGAATCAGCTTCTCACGGACATTTATCCAGCTAAAGGTTCACTCCACAGGAAGAGCTGCAGTTGGGAAGGTGATGCCCACGTTGATGGGGTCTTTATAAAAAATCTGGCACTGCAAACCACACCCTGTGCCTTCTCCTCCCTCATTTTCCTCGTTGGAGCATCGACCTGGACAGCAGTGAAGTGAAGGATGGCCCTTGGCTCTGGGACTGAGGATTTCAGGGGTTCCCAGATTTCCTGTGTGACTTAGGATAGGTCACACAGCATCTCTGTGCTTCAATCCTGATCTAAAAAGTAAAATTGCTGCTCCATCTCTTAGGGAGGATAAATCTGGAAGTGGAGAGCAAAATGTTCACAGGCTGGTGGGGGTTGCTGCGGAGAAATCAGTGGAAAAAGGCAGAGGGAAAATAAAGGGGGAAAACAAAAATCCCCCTGTGTGAGCAGCACGTTCCAAGCTTGATTACAATAAAAATAATTTCTTTAACACCCACACAGAAAGCTGCAGGCCAGGATTGCTGCTCCCCCTCTCTGTCTGGCCCCCAGCACTCTTGGCAGGGCCCTGAGCAGGGCTGGGGCTGCCCCCGGTGCAGGGGGAGCAGGCAGTGTTTAGTCTGCCAGGCACATTCCTGTTCATTGCTCAAATAAATACAGGATTATTGATGGAGCTCCTTCCCCTCCCCAGCATCAGCCAGAAATGCCACAGTTATCAAGTGGCTCCTTGGGACAGCACAGGGATGGGGCTGGAGGGACACCCGAGGCTGGAGGGGATTCTTGTTGAGAAATGCAGGATCTGCACCAGGTTTGGTGCTCAGGGTTTCCATTTGAATGTGCTGGGTGTGCTCTCCAGGAACATCCCAGAGAAATCCGTGTGCCTCCCTCCAGACCCAAGCTCCAGAAAATGTCAACATTTTTTGCTACAGCAAAGTTATAGAAGGAAATATTTTTTCCAGAGGAGGAGGAGGAGGGAGAGCAAGAGCAAACCTCACAAAAAGTTGGTTTTTTTTCTGCTTTACAACCAGCCTTAACTTTTATATTTAGTCCCAGCTTGCAGGACCATTCCAGCCACTTTCCCTGGGGCACATCCATCAATTTCAGCCTGTCTGGAACCTGCAGGAACTTGAGTCAAGTTCCACCTCATCTGGGGGAGTTTTTCAAAACCTTCAGGGGAAAAGGAGAAAAAGGCAGAAGATGCTCAGGGTTTAAGGGTCAGGCTGGATTTGGACTCTCTTAAATCCCTCTGCCCCTTCGAGCCTCAGAGCCAGCCCGAGCAGGAGCTGGAAGCCTGGAGAGGTCAATGCTGGGGGGTCTCAGCTGCTCCCCCAGCCCACACAGCCACCAGAAAAGTGTCCCATTGTCCCAAGCTTTTGAGGAGACCAGGCAGAGCCTGATCCAAGGGAAGCACTGCAGGACAGAGCTGGAATTTGGCAGAATCACAGACCCAGGAACGGTTTGGGTTGGGAAGGATCTTAAACCCCAAACAGTGCCACCCCTGCCATGGGCAGGGACATCTCCCACTGCCCCAGGCTGCTCCAAACCCTGGCCGTGGGCACTGCCAGGGATGAGGGAAACACTTCCAGGGATGAGGGAAACACTTCCAGGGATGAGTCCTGTCCTCACAAGGAAAGGATCCAGCAAGACAAGCTCCTGCACATTGTCTGCACAAAGCCCACAATAATAAAGTGATCCTCCACACCATGGCCCTTTTTCCATTTCACCCTTCACTGGATCATTTTATGCATCTATTCCCATTGCTAATTCAAACTAATTAAAGTATAAAATAGAATAATTTGTGCAATTTCAGAGCTCCCCTCAGCATATTGTGAGTTATGTTTCCTTGCTGTTGGTGCCCGATGTGAGCAATTCCCGGCTCAGTGCCCCCCAAACTCATCTGCTGGGGAGAAAAACTATTCCAGGAGCACGGGAATGGGGGCAACTTTAAAGAGGAACAGGAATCCAAATTTGCTTTTCAGATTCAGAGCACTGGGTGTGACATTTCAGGTCTCTCCTTCAAGCCCTTTCCCCTCCTGGGAACACGGCTCTCTCCTTCCACTGCTGGTAAGGAAACCTGGGTCTGTGTGGCCATCCAGGCAGGAAATCCAGGGCTCTGCAGCATCCCAAACCCAACATCTGCACCACCCACAGAGCTGGGTGAGGCTCTGGACAGTGGGTGGTGTCCCTGTCCACGGCAGGGGCTGGAAGTGGATGAGCTTTAAGGTCCTTTCCAACCCCAAAAAATCTGGGAATCCATGAACTCAGCTTCTCTCAGGATGGAGCATCAAATCCATCAAATGGTGGTGGCATCAGATCTGGAGGGACATCAGAGCTGCCCCCAGCTCCTGAGGATGTCCCAGGTCCCTCTGCAAACCCTGCAGCACTGGGGAGCTGAGGCTCTCTCAATGTGCACGTAAGGGAAATTCTAGAAATACTTCAGGACTGTGGTGGCTCGCCTGGAAATGAAACAATGGATCCGTGGAAGAGGAGGAATTGGGAAGGGAAGCAAACACGTGGGAACCCTGTGGCTGTGACTGGCAGGGGAAGAAATAGCCCTAACACAAAGAAAAACCAAAGCAAAACAAACAAACTGCAGGCAAAGGCAGCCAGCACTTGAAAGGAGCAACCACACGAGCAATGTGTGAACCATAACTCATGTGGGAAAAACAAAGCCACTGACCCCGAGCTCACACCGCCGAGCTCTCCTCCACTCCTTCCCAGAAAGTTCATCCTTCAAGGATTCCTGACCTCACAGGCTTCTGCCCTGAGCTGCCCACATTTGTTTTGTGTCTGGGGGCTGTGGGAGGCACTGGGACCAGCCTGGCCAGCAGCACGTGAGCCCCAGCAGGGCCAGGGCTCTGCAGGCTGACAAATGTGCTGGCAGCAGGAGAGCAGAGCTGCCAGCAGGTTGTCCCACCTGGCTGGGCTGCAGCTTTTTGGTCAATTGATGTTAATTAACACATCCTCCTTGTCAGGGAGGTGTTGTTAATGATCTCAGACAAGTTTTTTAGCAGAATTTCTTAATTATTCCTAACTGACCAAGGGGAGGGAAGGGGGAACAGGGCGGCGTTGGGTCGGGAATTTTGGGAGGCTGGAGGAGGAGCAGGTGGTGTGGAAGAGGAGCACAGCCCTTCCTCCAGGGGATCCTGTCCCCATCCCGAGCTCCCTCTCTGTCCCAGCTCATGGGCACAGGATGAGCAGGCGGAGGAGCCCAGGGGGAGGCAGGATTTTGGACATCTCTGGTGGGATTCATCCCAGCCCTTTTCCCTGTGCCAGTTCAAAGTTTGCTGAGATTATGTCCAGCTAACTGGCTGTTCAACTGGCAGATAATGTAGTTAAAAATTTAATCAGTCCATTTTTTCCCTCTTGATGACTCCAGACCCTTTTATCCACATCTCTTGCATTTTTTATCATGTTTTCTCAGTTCTTTTCAGGACACCATCAGTATTTACAGCCCTGCTGCTCCAGGACTGATGGGCTCCCCTGTTTTTCTCAGCCCTCGCTCTAATCCCAACCTCTCCTAAATCATCTGGGCAGCTCCTGTCTGCCTCCCCCTCACCCAGCATCCAGAAAGTTCAGCCCAGAGCAAAGCAGTTTTCACAGGACTGAAACTCCTCGGGGTTAGAGGACAGGGGAATGCACAACAAATTATCCCTGGAGAGCTGGAGCTCCTGGCACAGGGGCACTTGCAAAGCAAATATTTCACTGCTCCCAGATCAGACCAAAAGACAATTTCTTTACCTAAAGCCACAGTGATGGATGTGGAGAGGGAGGGGGGGATTCAGTCGGTGGAAAAGCAACAAGTCTGGGAAGGAATCAGGAGGAGCTGTGGCTGCCCCATCCCTGGAGAATTCAGAGCCAGCTTGGATGGGGCTTGGAGCAACCTGGGGTGCAATGAGACGAGTTTTAATGTTCCTCCCAACCCAAACCACTCTGTGGTTCTCTGATTGTCCCAAAGAACACAAAACTGTGCCCCCTAAAGCCCAGGTTCTCCCCAAATGGGCACATCCAGCACTCCCTGGAGGAGCAGAGGATCCCTGAGAGCTCTGCTGTGTTAATTGGCATTCACTGCCTGATTCTGGGTTCTTATCTCTGCCTGGGGAATGCTGAGGCTCCCAGCCAGAGCAGGAGGCTGCTCTGCCACATTCCCCATAAAAGCAGAGGGAAATCATCCTCCCCCCGTGGCTGAATTAACCACGGAGTGACCCCGGCTGGGCTGGGAGCAGCAGCTCCTGAGCCACTGAAAGGTGCAGGAATTGTTTGTGGGAAGGAAATTTTGGTGCAGGAACTGTGGAGGATGTTTATGGGAGATGAATTTTGGTGCAGGAATTGTGGAAGATGTTTATGGGAAGGGAATTTTGGTGCAGGAATTGTGGAGGATGCTTATGGGAAGGGAATTTTGGTGCAGGAATTGTGGAGGATGCTTATGGGAAGGGAATTTTGGTGCAGGAATTGTTTATGGGGGTGAATTTTGGTGCAGGAATTGTGGAGAACGTTTATGGGAGGGGAATTTTGGTGCAGGAATTGTGGAGAATGTTTATGGGAGATAAATTTTGGTGCAGGAATTGTTTATGGAAGAGGAATTTTGGTGCAGGAATTGTTTATGGAAGAGGAATTTTGGTGCAGGGATTGTGGAGAATGTTTATGGAGGGTGAATTTTGGTGTGGAAATTATGGAGGATGTTTATGGAAGAGGAATTTTGGTGCAGGAATTGCAGAGGATGTTTAAGGGGTGTGAATTTTGGTGCAGGGATTGTGGAGGATGTTTATGTGAGATAAATTCTGGTGCAGGAATTGTGGAGGATGTTTATGGGAGGGGAATTTTGGGATGTTTTCCTCACCACTAACACAAGGATATTCCTCCCAGCGAGCATTTCCTGTGAGCATTTTGATCTTGCTGATTTAAATTCCACGTCTGCAGCCCTTGATTAGGTGATGAAATCTTTTGGAGCTGGCAATCCCTGCCCTGGGTTTGATTGAGCTCCTCTCACTCCTGCCTTAAAAATAACCAAATTCGTTCTTCTGTCGAGAGCTGTGAAAATCTTTGGCCCCAGCTTTGCCAATGCTTTCACAATGCCCGGGCTGCAGGGTGGGCTGGGCTGGCTGGGGCGGTGGGAGCCCAGCCCTGCCCCGGGGAGCAGAGGGGGCTCCTGCAGCCTTGGGGCCACCGAATCACCCTCATCCCTCAGGATCGATCCAATTGAAGCTTTCAGACATTGGAAAAAACCCCAGACAATGAATGCTCAGGACTGAATTACAGAGCCCCAGCATCCTCACCATCCTCACCAGCCTCCTCCTCTCAGCCCTTCCCTGTGCCAGGAAGAAGCAGAGAAGATTTTCTGCAGATTTTTTTGTTGGTGTGGGCTCTGTGACAGACTCAGTGGCAAAATGGGAATTTTTTAATCAGGGGGCTTTGGTAGCCCCACATTTGTCATGTATTGCCATTAACCCCTCACCTGCTGTTTGAGCAGCCCTGGGTGCACCCCCACGACTCACCCGTGGCCAGTGAAGCAGCAACCTGGCCAATTCCACTTCAATATTTTATTTTTTGTGGGGTTTTGTTTTTTTGTTTTTTATTTTGTTTTTTTTTTCCCCTGATAGAAGCTGCTAATTGAATTTGTCTGTGAAAAATGAGGCAGCTCACACTGGGCAGTGGCTGAGAAGAGCCATGGTCCCCTCACTGTGGCCGTGCTGATCCCCCCAACACCAACCCAGCACAGAGCCCATGGTGAATTTGGGGACAGGACCCAAAACCCGGGATTCTGGGGAGAGTAACTCTGCCAAATCCTCTGCTATTCCCACCCTGGAACCCCACAAAGCTCCTGCAATGCCACCCATCTCCATCTCCATCATCTCCATCATCCATCATCTCCATCTCCATAATACCCATTTTCATCTCCATCATCTCCATCATCATCATCATCATCTCCATCATCTCCATCATCTCCATCTCCATAATCTCTATATTCATCTCCATCTCATCTCCATCTCCATCATCTCCATCATCTCCATCATCTCCATCATCTCCATCATCTCCATCATCTCCATCATCTCCATCTCCACAATCTCTATTTTCATCTCCATCTCATCTCCATCATCTCCATCTCCACCCAGTTCTCCCTGAGCCTTGCTCAGCCTGTGTGCAGAAATGGGCTTTGCTTGCTCCACCAACCCTGAGAAATGAATTCCTGCTTTAAACAGGGTCAGAACCAGTTCTCTTTCCCCCTCTGAGAGTTTGAAACCAGGTGCTGCAGGAAGGGAACCTGAAAGAGCTCCTGATAACCACCCTTCAACCGAGTGCTTCAAGAGCTCCCAGTGCCTGGAAGCAAAAGTTTCTTTATTCCTCTCTCCCCCGGATTGGGCTGTGCAACTGTTGCTTCTGTGCTTTGTGGGAGTGAAATCAAATGTCAAATATTCAGCTTTGGAAGGAGTTGGCAGCGAGACATGAAAGGCTCAGGGAGAGCTCAAAAAAAGAGGGAGGAAAAAACTGGAGCAAAGCACAGACAGGGCTGGGACAGGAGCCAGGGGAGTGGGGAAGGGCTGAGCCTGCAAGCACAGCTCCAGATCTGAGCAGGGAGAGCTCTTTTCCCGGCATTTGGGCACAGACAGGGCCTGGTGCTGCCTGCATGGCAGGGAGGTGGGCTCTGTGCCAGGGAGCATCCCCACAGCCCCATTCCCTCAGCCCCGTCCTTTATAGGAACATCCCCACAGCCCCATTCCCTCAGCCCTGTCCTTTATAGGATCATCCCCACAGCCCCATTC